>MU747600.1:2642-19675 GCA_026770625.1 Nicotiana glauca
ATACGGAGCTATTCACAGTCTCGGAATTCCAAACAGACATCGATAACACTAAAATGCACTCCAAGCCAAACTTATGAAATTTCTTCTAATATTTCTAACTTCCACAATAGATGCCAAAATGCTCCCGGGTTATCCAAAACCCGCACCGGGCATACGCCCAAGTTCGAAATTATCATACGAACCTACTGGAATCTTCAGATCCTGATTTCGAGGTCGTTTACTTGAAATTCAAATCCTAGTTCATTCTTTCAACTTTAAGCTTTTGAAATGAGAATTCTCTTCCCAAATCAACTCCGGACTTCTCAAAATTCAATTCCGACCACGCGTACAAGTCATAATACCTAAAATGAAGTTGTTCATGGCCTACAATTGCTGAACGGAGCGCTAGTACTCAAAATGACCGGTCGGGTCGTTACAACAAAAGTCACGTGCTCATAAGTACATATTTACATGAGTTTGTAACCCACATTTACTGCCTACGGAGCCTCTAAGGATACAAAGGATAATATAATACTTGCTGGTAACAAGGCTCCGACTATACCTTACACAAATACCCAAAACATGACTCTAGAATAAAAAGTGGCATGAGCCACACAGGGCCCCGAGAGGAAATGGGCTTACCAATACAGTTGACGGAAAGTGAAGGGGGGCTACAGTCGGTGGACTGGAGTACCTGCTATGGATCCACCTACAATCATAACATGAATGTAGCACCCCCAACAAAAGAGACGTCAGTACATTTGAATTGTACTGGTATGTATGAACAAGCTTTGCCCTAAGTAAACTCAAACCATACAATAGTAACAACTAGTAATGGAATCAATAATCTAATACACATGAAAGGAAAGAATCAAGCCAAACAAGTTTACAATCTCTTCATTTCCCCTTCAACAATTTCACATCAATGATTTCACAACTTTCTCATAATTGCATTTCAATAGAGATTTCGATCACTTTCCACCCTTATTACCTCGACCACCCTTATTACCTCTATCACCCTTATCACCATAATCCACACCTTATTACTTCGTGTTGCAGCGCGCAACCCGATCCCACCGAACAATCACAATTCACAAACAACACAACAACAACAACAACAACAACAATTCACAAAGAACAACAACAACAACAATTCTCAAGAACAACAACAACAATTCTCAAGGAATAACAACAACAATTCATAAAGAATTTCCATAACCATCAATACCATTTCCATCATATTCAAATACTCATATGCATTTTATGTCACAACGATAATTGCCCACGACAAGCCATATATGTTATTACCATAGTTGTTCCAATTGCATCATTTACGATTTCCTTCCATCATTTGTTTCTCAGCTCTTACCACATAACACATTCGTATACAAACATTTGGTTTGTTGGCAATTACTTACACCATTATATCGGGAGACTTAACCACGAGATACCAATCACAAGAGTTTCACAAATAATTCACGTAGTTATCACATACCAAATATTCGTACACCAAACAAAGTGACTTTACAAAGGTCAAAGTTAGCCATACATACCTCGATTAGGCTTTCCTTAAGTTACTACAACGTTCCGAAAATTCTAGCAATTCCAATCTACTTTGAGACATAACAAAATTTAAACACAAATTATAAATGTATTCATGGTTTTAGCTCATTTGAGCTTTTTATCAAATACTAGTTGAGCATCTTAATATCAAATCTCTTTTCCAAAGTTTTCCTTCATTCCCCAACCAAATCTTTATTTAATTATGTTAAACAATGTTCCCACAAACCTAATTTGTACATGCATGTATACATAATAGTATTACACCCAAGAATCATACCTCAATACCCCATCTCATACCCCAAACTCGAAATTAAAGCCTAATGTATAGAATCTTACCTCTTGGATGAAGAACTTATGAATAGGCTCTTTGATTCTTGAAGGTTGATGCAAGGTTTGGATGATGATGAATCTAGGACTCTACTTTCTCTTTATATATGCTCTCATATCTCTCTAAAATCAGTAAGAAATGACCCCAAAAGGAACCTCAAATCCTATATATTGAAATGGGGTCGGGTTATAAAAATTAGAAAATTTAGCCTCCGATGTCGGGTCTGCTATAGCAGAACAGACCGCAAAATGAGAATGTTGGCCGCATAATGCACCACAAAATCGGCGCCTAAAACTGGGTTACACTGGCCCAGTTTGCGACAGAAATGCGACCGCAAAGTCAGAAATACGACAGGTTTTGTGGTCGCAGATTTGACATAGGATCGCGTTTTCCAGCCTTTGGTAATTTGATCATAACTTTGCGTAGGAATGTTCAAATGACGAACGGTTTGAAGTATTGGAAACTAGACTCGAATATCTTTCATTTTATAGGTTATTCATCACATAAAACCATATAAATATTTACATATGATCGTTAAAAGTATGGACTAGTGCAAGCTCATTTGGAATTTTAGCCTATTATGAACTTTTCCAATTTTTCTTAGACTTAGGCCTTTACTTGGACCCCAAATTACTTACCATAAGACTTATACACATATTTAGCAAATTCAATTGATGTACACCATGTTAACATCACATAAAAAATATTATAATAGGCATATGTGGCACCACGAGATCCTAGTAGGTTACTTAGCAAAAATTTTTGGGGCCTTACAATAACGAAACAAACAAAAGCAGTAATATGTATAAGAAGAAAAATAGAAATTGATGCAAGACATAGAATCAAGAGAGAAAAGAGGGGAAGGGTACCAATTTATACCGAAATGACTTGACTAATTGAGATGACTCGATAAACGGTGAAGGGAGTCGAGGTTTGGCCGGAGTCTGATGAATCAATCAACATTCGACGGGCCTTGAAATGAGCTAAAATTGATACTAATAAATTTTTCTCATTGAGAAAAGTTGATTAGCATAAATTGCAACTCAAATCGAACCCTAAAACTGTTTCAAATTCCGAAAAGGAGATGAACTAGGGTTTTTCGATTTTAGATTTGAAATTGGGGTAAGAGGGTGAAGATTTTGGGAAAATCAACATTGTCCTAGTGTTTGGGAGAGTATGGGGAGTGTATGGTAGGTTTTTTGTGGAGTTTGGAGTTACACCACCGCCAATGGTGAAATTCGATGGGTGGCGGACGGTGGTAAGAGATGAGATGAAAGAGAAGCTAAACAGGGTCGTAAGTTAATTTGATTACATTCAAACAATTTTAAACAAAAGGGGAAAACATCACAGTCGTTGGATGAAATAAGATGAAGCTCCAGGATCTTTTTTAACTACTTGAACTCAAAACGACGCAGTATTGACTCAATACCTGCATCGTTTTAACTGTCTCAATGCCTGAAGGATTTGGACCAAGTATGGATTGGGCCTGGGTGGAATTGCTTTGGTTTACACTAAACTGGCCCAATTTCGGGTCTTTATATCAAACTCTCAATTTTCCCTTTCTTTTGTTTCTTTTTTTAAAATTGTTTTTTTCTTTTTCAATTAATTATAACCTAAATTAGACTCTTAAATTAAACTAGATTGTAAAATTAAGCTAATTATCTGCTGTAATATTTACAAAATTAATTACTCCAAAATTGAGAGAGAAAATTGATAATTTAGCAATAAAATTCTAAAAATGCAAAAGTGAACCATTTTTGTGATTTTTATTTTTTATAAAACAACTAATTTACTAATTAACATAAAAATATAAAAATAAATTCCAAATGCAATGTAGGGTATTATTTTTTCATGATTTAAATAAAATAAACATGCACAGACAAATGCAAACAATTAACAAAAATCCTACGAAAAATCTACAAAATTACAAATAATGGGAAGAATTATTTTCTTATAGTTTATGAGAGTAATTCCTATAGGGCAAAAATTCCGTGCTCACACCGATCCCTCAGACTCTACGAAGCTTGTCCGTAAATTATGAGACCTAAGTAACCTAGAGCTTTGATACCAACTTGTCACGACCCCGATTCCCCACACTCGGGAGTCGTGATAGTGCCTACTAGTGAAAGCTAGGCAAGCCAACCAATTGAATCATTTATCTTATTTTCATTTTAATCTATTAACAAATAAGAACCAACATTTGATAAACAACATAATTTAATAAGCGGAATACTGAATTGCAATATTTTAATAATACTACTAATAACAATCCATAACAAAACTACCCAAGACTGGTGTCACAATTTTACGGGCTGTCTAGGAGTAGTACAAATAAAGGTATGAAAAAAATAATACAACACTGTCTCTGGAAATACATGAAAGAAATGGGATAAAGGATAGAAGGAGACGCCAAGGCCTGCGAACGCCAGGAAGAATAACTCGGGTCGCCGGATGAACAAGGAGCAGCGATCTCACTGTAGTCCGAAAGCTATAGCACCGGGATCTGCACAAAGAGTGAAGAGTGTAGTATCAGCACAATCGACCCCATGTGATGGTAAGTGTTTAGCCTAACCTCGGGGAAGTAGTGATGAGGCTAGGACCAGACTACCAAATAAATATGTGCAATTAAATCATATACAGTGGAAGAATAAAGGCAGAAATTTACAATTTAAAAGTAAAAGGGGGAGAGAGACATGTTGCGGGGATATCAAGTAACAACATGAAACAAATAAATAACCGTAAAGAACACCATAACTCAAATATCAACAATAATCAAGAAATCAAGACAAGTGCACGGCATCACCCTTCATGCTTTTACTCTCGTCCTTACCAAATATCAATATAATCGGCATGACATCACCTTCCGTGCGTTTACCTCACAAAATTATGGCATGGAATGATCCTTCGTGCACTATCACTCATATAAAGGCACATAATGGTACATCGTGCGGCACGACATCAACCTTCGTGCTTTAACACTCTCTCGCGAAATATCATGTACGGCATCACCCTTTGTGCTTTAACACTCTCTCACCAAAACAATCACCCTTCGTGCTTTAACGCTCTTCCTCACCCAAACAACAGTCAAAAACAATAAGGGCAGGGAAATAAATAAGTTCACAATAAAATTTCGGCAAGGGAACAATTGTACAACAATCCTATCCCAAAGCAACAATATCCTGACAAGGGAACAATATTAAAAGAAATAACATCCCGGCAAGGGAACAGTATTAAAAGCAACAACATCCCGGCAAGGGAACAATATTAAAAGCAACAACATACCGGCAAGGGAGACAATATTATAATCCTCTTCTCTTTTTCACATTTACTTCACAACTCAATTTACAACTTTAGCGAAAGCTCTACAATGCTCAATTACTAATGATACTTTCACAATTTGATTCACAACTTGAGACAACGCTCTACAATGTTCAAATACCAATGATACTTTCACAAATCAATTCACAACTTGAGCCAACACTATTAAATGTTCAAATACCAACGACACTTTCACAAATCAATTCACAACTTGAGCCAAGGCTCTTAAATGTTCAAATACCAATGATACTTTCACAAATCAATTCACAACTTGAGCCAACGCTCTTAAATGTTCAATTACCAAATTTACTTCCACGAGCCTTGTTCAACAATAGGAATATCACATAAGGTATGAGCAATACAAAACGGAGTCACATTAATCATAGTATAAGACTCACAGGCATGCTTGACACCAACGTATAGATACTCGTTACCATGCCTATACGTCGTACTCAACAATTAATAATTAGCAAATAGGACATGACTCATAATCCCTCAAGCTAAGGTTAGACCAAACACTAACCTCGATGCCATAAACATAATTCAAGCCTCAACTACCACTTCACCTCTTGATTCCACCACCAATTCGCTTGTATCTAGCCACAAGTTACTTAATTATATCAATAAATGCTAAATGGATCCTTTATAATGCATGAAAATAGGTTTTCTAAAGTTTTTTCCAAAAGGTCAAAAATCGACCCCGGGCCCGCTTGGTCTAAACCCAAAATTCGAACCAAAACCCGATTACACATTCACTCCCGAGCCCGGTTATATAATTGGTTCTGGAATCCGACCTCAATTTGAGGTCTAAATCCCCAAATTTCAATATTATTAGGTTTTACCCAAAATTCTCAATTCCACCATGAAAACCGTAGATTTTAGGATGAAATCTTGTAAGAAGAAGTTAAGAAGTGAAAGAAATGAGTTTAAAATCACTTACTTGTGTTTTGGGAAAAGAAAGAGTGCTTGAAAAATCGCCCTTTATGTCTTAGGTTTCTAAAAATGGTAAAATAACTGAAAAGACCCTTTTATATACTCCTCTCAGAACCTCGCCACCGATCGCATAAAAAGGGGTTACGGTCGCGGAGCTCCATTGCGGACCGCAAAATATCGAGCGCGGCCGCAGGGCTTGGCCTTGCTCTTCCGCGGACCGCATAAATCCCATCGCGTTCGCGGAGGCCCCACCGCGGTCGCGAGAAAGCTCTACGGATCAGGTTCAGAGACCTGCAACTCCCCTGAACCTGCAACGACTATTTTTCTAAGTCTAAATTCACTCCGTGACCAATCCAAAACTCTCCGAGCCCTCCGGGCTCCAAACCAAATATAAACGCAAGTCCAAAAACATCATACGGACTTGCTCGTACAATCAAATCATCAAAATAACATCAATAACTATGAATTAAGCCTCAAATTCATGAAATCACTTAATAACATCAATTTTTTTCCAATTTTCTCAAATAAGATCAGACTCACGTCATTACAAGTTCGTTTCTTACCAAATTTTACAGGCTTAACTTAAATCACATATAAGACCTGTACTGGGCTCCAGAACCAAAATACGGGCCCGATCCCACCTCATTCATTTACATTCAAATTTCCAAAAACTCTAGATATTTCAGTTAAATTATTTTCTTCAAAAATTTATTTCTCGGTTTTGGAACCTCGGAATTCAATTTCAGGCATACAACCAAGTCCCATATTTTCCTACGGACCCTTCGGGACCATCAAATCAGGGGTCCGGGTTCGTTTACCCAAAATATTAACCAAAGTCAACCTAAATTCATTTTAAAAGCAAAATTTATTATTTTTTTTTATAAATTTTTACATATGGCTTTCCGGATACACGTTCAGACTACGCACGCAAAACGAAGTAAAACAAAAAGGAGGTTTTAAGGCCTCAGAACACAGAATTTATTTTCAAAACGAGTGATGACCTTTCGGGTCATCACATCAAGAACCCCAATTCTATCAACAAGCAGCTTCTCACCCTGCTTGGCAAGAAGCTATACTTAAAGAGTTCCATACACTTGAGGCTAATCAGACTCGGGACATTGTGTCTCTTCCTCCTCATAAGCAACCTATCCCTTGCAAATGGGTGTACAAAATCAATCAAAGGGTTAATGGGTCTATGGAAAGGGCAAGACTTGTTATTTGAGGGGACTATGAATTCCTAATTTTTGTACCATTTAAATGCTCCTAAAGTTGTTAATGTTAATTTTCCTTCAATTATTATTTTTCTTATATTTTGTGCCTTTTAAATTGAATTTCTTGTCATAAAAATACCGAAAAAAATAATTTTTTTGTGCATGCTCTTTTAATTGACTAATTCTTTGATAAGTAATTCAAATTGATTTCTCATATAATTAATTCAATTTTTAGCTAATGAGTTTTATTAGGTTTTATTTTATTAGTTGTTATTTAGGTTAATTAGATTATAGTTTAATAAGATAGGAATATAGGATTAAACAAAAATGGGTTAAAATTGAAATGGTTAGGTGACTAAGAGTGCAATTTTAATGCCAATTAAGTGGCTGCTAGGAGAGGGTTTCAAACAACGTAGTTTCGAACAAAACTACGTTGTTTCATTAAGTGAAACCAAGATCCAATCTCAGCCCTTCAATTCTCAAGATCTAACGGTCCTGATTTAATCTCCTCTAAGGTAAATAATCCTTTTAAATCAAATTTTTTGGCCATTTTTCACATAATACAAATCTTATCCTCCTCTATCTATCTCTCCCTTTCTCTCAGCTGTCGCCTGTCGCACCACCACTTCTGCTGCCGTCGGCCGCCGCAGACAGTGGTTCAAATGCCCTCAAAACTTTACTATCTGCTCATCTTTCTCTCCTATTTCCATATCTTCAACTCAAATCCCCCAAAACCTCACCAATCTCCATGAATAGGTAGAAATCTGAAACCTTAACCCCTTATATTTTCCCAAATTTGTGAGTTTTTAGGCCACTTCAGCTCATACCACTTACATGGACATATAAAACTCGAGTTGATTCCTTGGTTTGGGAATCTTATGTCTGAAGAGGAGATGTATAAAAGATTAGAGCTTCATTACAAGATCGAAAGGCTCAGATTTATTTTATCCAACGGTGGAAATAATTAGGTAGATAGTGGGTTGTTATGTGGAGTGGGCTGTTATAACAGAATTGGTTTGGGCCCAAAGAATTTAGTTTTGGACCGGTATCATTTCTTTTTCCCTCTTAAATATTCTAACTCTCATTCTCTATCTTCTCAATCTTTCTTCTTCTTACCTCAATTTCATTCTTCTTTCAGGATTGAGCTTAACAATGGAGTTACAGATTATATTTCCTTAATTAATTTGTAATTGTCCAGTGTAATTGAGTTGAAGATCAATAAATTAACTGATCATTGAGAATTCAATATTCTTTAGCTAATTTTACATTTCAATTTTATAAGTCCACTACAATTGGTATCAGAGCAATTTACTGGCCAATTCAAGAAGACAGAAGCAGAAACAAGGTCTAAGACTACATGTCAATCAGTTAAAAAATTAGAAGCACAATTATAGAGTTACATGTTATCAAATGACTCGAAAATTGAAGAATTGGGTAATAAAATCAACAAATTATTGGAGAAAGTGAGTTCTCCACAAGGAGGGATCTAGGAAGTGCACCAATTGATGGGCTGCAGCTTAGGGGGTCTGGTAATCGCACGCGAGCTGGGGGAAATGGAGAAATTTCATTGGGTTGATCACAAGGAAATTTCTCTCATTCTAGGTGAGAAATTCCATACTTTGAAGGAGAAGATCCATGTGCTTGTTTGCGCAAATGCGAGAGGTACTTCCAATATAATCGCACAACATATCCACGGTAGAAACTAGAGAAAGTTGTTCTTCACGCCAATGGTAAGGTTGAGTCTTATTTTTTCTCCTATCACATCAATAAAGGCATAGTTAATGGACAGATTTTACCACAGAAATTTGTAATAGATTTCAAGGAGCAACTAATAGTAAACAGAATCAAATTGGGGAATTCAAAAACATTGAGCAAAATGAACTGTTAATGAATATTTGGAAGAATTTGAAGAGTTTAAAGCATGGGTGTTGATTAGAAATCCTACAATTCTAGAAGAATGTTTTCTAGAATTCTTCATTGAAGGATTGGAGTAAGAGATTAGACATTCAATTGAGACGTTAGATCCTTATTCTTTCAGTAAAGCTGTAGAGAAGCCTAGACATCATGAGAATCTTTTAGAGTCCTTGAGTAAGAAGGAAAGATTGCAAAGGGGCAACGGGTTAAGTGCAAGGCATATAAACCAAGCTACTAAGTTTCCCAGCACTCATTTGGTAGCCAGGAAAATAAGTTGTTTGAGAGTATAAAGGCTCAAGGATTATGTTACAAATGTGGGGATAACTATTACCCATGCCACCAGTGCAAATAAAAGTAGTTGAATGCTCTTTCTGCAACCACTGATCATGAGGGAGAGGAACCAACAAAGATAAGGTGTGAGGAAACAAACCTAGAATTACAGGAAGAAGCTATAGATAAGGCAGTTAGCTTGAATGCCTTGTCAGGAACTAAAGTCCCAAACACCATTAAGTTGAAGGGGGAATCTAAAAAGAATAGTATGTTTATTCTGTTAGATTCAGGCAGCACACACAGTTTTCTAGATATGGAAACTGCTAAGAATATGGGGTATGTAATCAAAGATACTTCTCCTATGAGGGTTACTGTGGACAATGGAAAGCATGTGATGAACTACTCCCTCCGGTTCACAATAAGTGTCCAATTTGCTTTTAGCACGCCCATTAAGAAAATGCTAATTCTATACAAAAATACCTAATATAACTAAACTACCCCTGATTAAATATTTAATGTGAGGAGTAAGAAAACTTTTTAGGGATATGCACATAGGGGTTATTTTTTAAAAACAAATTGAATTATTTCTTGATTACATAACTGGACACATATTTTGAACCAAAATAAAAAAGTAAATTGGACACGTATTGTGAACCGGAGGGAGCATCACACTTGCCCTATCTTCAAATGGAAAATTCAATGAGTAGAGTTTGAAGACTCTGTGAGACTACTCAAATTAAGTGGCAATGAGATGATTCTAGGAGGAGATTGGATGAAGAAGCACAATCTTGTGCTATTGTACTTTGTGGAATATAAGGTGGAGGTTACACATAAAGAAAAAAAGGTAGAGTTGAAAGGCATCTATAGCCAAGGGAAAAGTATGTCTGCTTATGGGGTGAAACAACTTATTAAAAGGGGGAAGATAGTGTGGGCTCATCTGCTCACAATTTTAGCTTAAGAAGAACAGTGCAAAGAGAATATACCTGCACCTGTCAACTCAGTAATTCAATAATTTTAGATGTATTTGTTAAACCTACAACTCTTCTACCAATGAGGAATCATGATCACCACATTCCCCTAAAATTATAAGTTAATCCAATTAGTATAAGGCCTTACAGGTATACTTTTTTCAGAAAAATAAGATAGAAAAACATATTAATGACATGTTCCACAATGGGCTTATCCAGCCCAGCCACTCTCCTTTCTCTTCTCCTGTTCTGCTAGTTAAGAAAAAAATGGAAGCTGGAGGTTTTGTATTGACTATACAGAACTAAATAACATGACCATAAAAGACAAGTTTCCTATTCCTCTAGTGGATGATTTGATGGATGAACTATGTTGGTCATGCATATACTTTAAAATTGATTTAAGGGAAGGATATCATCAGATTAGAATGGAGGGGGAGACATCTATAAAACATCATTTAGGACTCGCTTGGAGACTATGAATTCAGAGTTATGCCTTTTGGCCTAATTAATGCCCTAGCCACTTTTTAGTCCTTAATGAATCATATTTTTAAAACCAAACTTGAGAAAAGTTATTTTTGTATTCTTTGATGATATTTTGGTCTACAGTTCTTCAATTACTACTCATGTGATCCATCTTAGAAAGGTATTAAGGGTACTAAGATCATAAAATCTCTATACCAAAAATTCTAAGTGTTCATTTGGGCAACCTAAAGTGGATTACTTAGGCCAAATTATATCTGGAGAAAAGGTGGCCACTGACCCTTCCAAAATTGAGACTATATCCACTTGGGTTTCCAATGGAATCAAGAAGCTGAACGAGCATTTTCTCAGCTTAAGGAAGCTATGATAACAGCTCATGTATTAGCTCTAGTAGAATTTACTAAAGCATTTATCATTGATACTGACGATTGTGCAAGAGGGATGGGTGCAGTGTTGATGCGATAAGGCAGGCCCATTATTTTTTCAACAAAGCACTAGTTCCTAGACACTTGGGGCTGTCAACCCATGAGAAGGCATACATAGCTGTGTTATCTGCTGTGGACAGGTGGAGAAATTATTTACAGGGCATTCATTTCATTATAAGGACTGACCACCACAGTCTGAAGTACCTACTGGAACAAAGGGTAACCACTGCAATATAATAGAAGGGCCTGACTAAACTATTGGGACTGGATTATGAGGTCTAGTACAAAAAGTGCACTGAAAATAGGGTAGCTGATGCCCTATCTAGAAGATTGGAAGAGGAGCCTACACTAAGAACTATTTCTGTAGTAGAACATACATGGATGAAGGAGATAGAGAAGTTTTATGAGCATGACCCTACAGCCTTGGAGCTCATAACTAAGCTGATTACAACACCTGAAGCTAAACCTAAGCTCACTTTGACTCAAGGAATCATAAGATATGAAGACAAGATTTATGTAGGGAGAGGGATGGATCTAATGCTTAAGATATTTGAAGCTGTACCAGTCACCTTTGGGGGACCATTCTGGTCAACATGGCACTTACAACAGGATTAGTTCTGTATTCTACTGGCCAAACATGAAGATTGACATAAACAAAGGGGTTTCTGAATGTGACATTTGTCAAAGAGTCAAAACACAAAATGTACATCCTTCAGGGCTTCTGCAATCCTTACCTATTCCTAAATTACCTTGGAAAGATATAGCCATAGATTTCATTGAGGGTCTACTATCCTCTAACCAAAAGAGTGCTATTTTCATAATGGTGGATAGACTAAACAAATATGGTCATTTATTAGCTCTAAAACATCCTTACATAGCCCATGATGTGTCTACCCTCTTCTTGAAGGAGGTTTACAAGTTAAACGGGCTGCCCAAGGCTATTGTATCTGGAGAAAAAGTGGCCACTGGCCCTTCCAAAATTGAGACTATATCCACTTGGCCTGTGCCCAAATCAATTAAATTCTTAAGGGAATTTCTAGGACTGATAGGCTATTAAAGAAGGTTCATTAAGCCCTATGGAATCATTAGCAAACCTCTAACCAACCTACTCAGGAAGAATGCCTTCTAATGGAATCAAGAAGCCGAACAAGCATTTTCTCAGCTTAAGGAAGCTATGATAATAGCTCATGTATTAGCTCTAGTAGAATTTACTAAAGCATTTATCATTGAGACTGATGCTTGTGCAAGAGGGATGGGTGCAGTGTTGATGCACTAAGGCAGGCCCATTATTTTTTTAGCAAATCACTAGCTCCTAGACACTTGGGGCTATCAACCCATGAGAAGGAATACATAGCTGTGTTATCTTTTATGGAGAGGTGGAGAAATTATCTACAAGGCATTCATTTTATTATAAAGACTAACCACCACAGTCTGAAGTACCTACTGGAACAAAGTGTAACCACTGCACTATAATAGAAGGTCCTGACTAAACTATTGGGACTGGATTATGAGGTCTAGTACAAAAAGGGCACTGAAAAAAGGGTAGTTGATGCCCTATCTAGAAGATTGGAAGAGGAGCCTACACTAAGTACTATTTCTGTGGTAGAACATACATGGATGAAGGAGATAGAGAAGTCTTATGAGCATGACCCTGCAGCCTTGGAGCTCATAACTAAGCTGATTACAACACCTGGAGCTAAACCTAAGCTTACTTTGACTCAAGGAATCATAAGATATGAAGACAAGATTTATATAGGGAGAGGGGTGGATCTAATGCTTAAAATATTTGAAGTCGTACTAGTCACCTTTGGGGGACCATTCTAGTCAACAGGGCACTTACAACAAGATTAGTTCTATATTCTATTGGCCAAACATGAAGGCTGACATAAACAAAGGGGTTTCTGAGTGTGAAACTTGTCAAAGAGTCAAAACACAAAATATACATCCTTCAGGGCTTCTGCAGCCCTTACCTATTCCTGAATTACCTTGGCAAGATATAGCCATGGATTTCATTGAGGGTCTACTATCCTCTAACCAAAAGAGTGCTAGTTTTGTAGTGGTGGATAGACTGAACAAATATGGTCACTTCTTAGCTCTAAAACATCCTTACATAGCCCATGATGTGTCTACCCTCTTCTTGAAGGAGGTTTACAAGTTAAACGGGCTGCCCAAGGCTATTGTATCAGACAGGGATCCCATTTTCACCAGCCATTTCTGGCAGCAGTTTTTCAAGGCTATGGGTACCAAACTCACCATGTCTACATCCTACCGCCCTCAAACTGATGGCCAAAATGAAAGAATCAACAGGTGCCTAGAGTCCTATCTTAGATGTATGATCTTCTCAGAACCCAAACAAAGGGTCAAGTGGCTGCCATTAGCTAAATTGTGGTATAACATCAACCACCATAGTTCAATCAAAATTACCCCCTTTCAGGCACTCTATGGATTCATTCCTACATAGATACCACTAGGATCTCTACCTCACTCAAAACACCCACAAGTGGGAGCATGCATAGCACAACAACATCAAATGTTACAACACCTCAAAGATAACTTGGTGCAAGTTCAAGCTCGTATGAAATTCTATGCAGACCAAAACAGGAATGGTAGATCTTTAAATGAAGGGGAATTAGTCTATCTTAAACTACAGCCCTACAGACAAGCATCCATAGCTATGAGAAAGAATCTAAAGCTTTGTGCTAGATACTATAGACCTTACAAAGTATTAAAGAAAATAGGGTCAGTCAGTTACCAATTGGATCTACCACCAGGGTCTCAAATCTACCCTGTATTTCACATCTCTCAGTTGAAATGCCGTGTGTGACCAACGATCATGACTAATAAGCAACCTCCAGTATGTGACAGTGATGGACGATTCTTAGTACAACCTTTAGCCATCTTGAAGAGGAGGATGATGAAGTTCAATAACACAGCAATTGTGAAGGTTCTTGTGCACTGGACCAATCTTAGAGAGGATGAAGTTACGTGGGAGGACTGGGGTTACATCAAGGGTCAATATCCGGAGTTTGCAGCTCTTCCAACCTTGAGGACAAGGCCGATTTGAACGAGGTAGTATTGCTAGGTTTGGGAATCTTATGTCTGCAGAGTAGATGTATAAAATATTAGGGCTTCATTAAAAGATCGAAGGACTCATATTTATTTGACGGTAGAAATAATTAGGTAGTTAGTGGGTTGTTATGTTGAGTGGGCTATTATAAAAGAATTGGCTTGGGCCCAAAGAATTCAGTTTTGGACCGGTATCATTTCTTTCTCCTTCTTAAATATTCTAAATCTCATTCTCTATCTACTCGATCTTTCTTCTTCTTCTTACCTCAATTTCATTCTTCTTTCAAGATTGAGCTTAACAATGGAGTTGCGGATTGTATTTTCTTAATCAATTTGTAATTGTCCAATGTAATAGAGTTGAAGATCAATAAATAAAGCTGATCGTTGAGAATTCATTATTCTTTAGCCAATTTTGCATTTCAATTTATAAGTCCATTATATCGATCTAACATTCGGCATTAGTCTTAGAACTGAATTCCGATAGTCATTTTCCAATAGAATTTTTCCGGTGACCAATCACTGCTCCACTACCGCGAAGCACCGAAACCACCACTGCCCCTCCATCTTAGCCTATTATTCGATCCAAAGGCACTTGCTTCTTCTTGGCAAGAAGCTGAAATTCTTTTGTTTAGCGTCTGCCAAAAAGAACCGTGTGCCTTGGGGTCGGACAGCCAGCACCCGACATCCTCTAGTGGATCGAATCAGTTTCAAGAGCGCTTATAGGGTATAACCTTCATTCCCTCACTAAGTTTTGATTTTTAATGGTGATAGGTTTAGTTTGCAACTTTGATTTCTCTTTTGGTCAATTGTTGTTAATTAAAGTGTCGAATTAGTATGTATGTTGATTAGTCATCTCTATTTACCTTAGTTGTTTATCAGAATGTTATAAACCAATAAAATTGGGTGAATCGTTTATTTAATTAGTTGTTTGTTTAGTTATTGTTAATCATTCTCTATTAGTTTAACGATGCCCGTTTAGCTTCTATTTTGCACTTTAGTTTGTTATCTAAATCGCTTCATGTTAGTTTGCACAAATCGAATTGATTTCAATCTATTTAGTTTGAATACTTATTTCGATTATCTTTTAAGTTTTGTTTCTGCTGTGTCAATCCATGGTTTGGTTAGTTTGAAGGTTTGAGTTTTGAATTCAGCTATTTATTGATAAAGTCCGAGGGTACTTGAGTGTAGGGCCCATGTTTGGTTGGCTTCACTATTTTAATAGCTACTTTGAGTACACTGTTCTAAACACTATACACAGTTGGTAAAGAAACTACCCTTTAGATAGATTTTTGACCAAAAATCTATCCATTAAACTGTTTGGATAGATTTTTTGTGGAAAATCTATCCTTTGGATAGGTTTGCAATAATAATTGAATGCCACTCTCTCCAATAAAAGAATCAATTAAGGGCAGATTTTTGAATATTCTAACACCCTAAAGAACATCTTTACACACATTAAAAAAGAAAAAAAGCAGTCCCAAAAAAAGTGCAACTGAAAGTTGACAAAAAATACTCAACATCCTCTTTGTTTTAGCTAAAATTTTCAAGAAAAGAGCACATGAACTCTTGAAATTTCTTCTTTAGTTTTGAGTCTTTCAGATACATCATCAGTTTTTGTTTTCTTATTGAGTTCTGGGTCTGATTGGTGCTGAAATTTTACTGCTGGTGCTGGGTTCGTTTCACCGGAGTTTGTTTGCTAGTTTGTTGCTCGGTTGCTAGTTTCTTACTATTTTCTCTTTTCGATGCAGGACCTATTTACTAGCCATCATTTTTGCTTTGCATTTTCTTTTGCATTTTATGTTCCTATTTTTTCCTATGATCTCTGTAGTGAAACTAATTTTATCTTCATTTGTATTTTTATTCTCTTGAGCCGAGAGTCTTTCGAAAACAGTCACTCTACTCCTTCGGGGTAGGAGTAAGGTCTGTGTACAAACTACCCCGACTCCATTAGTGAAATTTTACTGGGCTGTTGTTGTTGTCGTAGTTGTTGTTGCTTTCCCTATATTTATGCGAACTAGGTAACTTCCTCAACTTATATTGTAATTTTCGATGCAAGGACGAATGAAATATGGAATGCTTGAAGTTTCTTTAGCTTATTCTAGGTCTTGAATATATTCTGCTCATGAATGGTTTAATATTATATTGTTTCGTCAACTTAATGAGTCTTTGTCTACTCTTTTTAAATGCTAAAGAATGAAGATATGAGTTTTGCTTATTATTTTCATCATCTCTGTAATTTACCATGTTGAATCAGTCTTTTTCTCCAATCTCATGGCTGATAAAGTTACTTGGTGATTTAGGTGCCAATCCTTCGATCCTTGTCCTTGTCCCTGTCTACTGTGATCGTCAAGCTGCCTTACACATTGCGAATAATTTAGTTTTTCACGAACGCACTAAGTATATTGAAATTGACTGTCATTATGTCCGAGATTGCTTAAATTCAGGCCTGATTTCCCTTCAATTTATCAGAAGTGCAAATCAACTGGCTGACATTTTTACCAAAGCTTTGCCCGGTGCTTCCCATCACTCTCTTTTGGGCAAGCTTGGAGTGTTATACCCTCCAACTTGGGGGGGGGGG
>MU747606.1:0-39522 GCA_026770625.1 Nicotiana glauca
CCTAATTAATTCCCTTTTATTTATTTTAATTTTTTGGAATTCTTTACTTGGGGTAAAAATCACGTGCTCACAATCCCTAGCACGTATATTAAGGATATTAATAGATCCTTTAGATGCCGAGAGATCCCCAGCATTTATATATTGAGGATACTAAGAGATCCTCGGGATACTGAGAGATACCCAACACACCTATTGATGGTACTAAGAGATCCTCGGGATACTGAGAGATCCCCAGTTGTTATCTCTTTGTTGAGCGGTATTCCTTTTGTGATTATTTTGTATCCATTATAGATATTGTTATTCTTTTTATACTGTGATACTTCTTACTATTAGCATTTAATTATATTTTTGTATTCCATACTGTTTACCTCATTTTTCAGCTATAAACAGTAGGGCCCTGACCTTTCTCGTCACTACCCGACCGATGTTAGGCTTGCCACTTACTGAGTATCATTGTGGTGTAGTCATGCCCTTCCTACGCATGTTTTTCATGTGTAGATCCAGGTACTTCGACTCAGCCCTACTACCCTTGAGGCGGGGTGATCCATCAGAGACTTCGAGGTATGTCTGCCACGTCCGTAGACTAAGGAGTCCCTTTCCATTATCTCTCATAGTATTAGCCTTTCTGTATTTATTTTTTGTTAGACACTCTGGAGATAGAACACTGTAGTTATTCCACAAATTGTGATTTTATGAGATTTCAGGTTTTGGGAAACGTAGTTTCAGTTTGAGAGTTGTAATGTATATGCCGAGAGGCATCTTTAAGCTTCACTATGTTTATTCCGCAAGTTTTTATTTTTTTTTTATTTTGTTGTTTTGTTTTTTGCTATCTTTTAGGCTTACCTAGTCGTAGAGACCAGGTGTTGTTACGATAGTTCACGGAGGGAAAATTGGGGTCGTGACACTTATCAGCCCCGAAAGCTATCTTTCGATCTTGGAAATTGGAAGACTCCACCAACAAAGCCCTCAATTGAGGAGCCTCCTACCTTGGAGCTAAAACCATTGCCCCCCCCCCCCACCTCAGGTATGAATTCCCTAGCCCTTCTTCTACTTTATCTGTTATTCTTTCTTAGTGCTTAACCAACATGCAGGTAGAGTCTAGATTGGAGGTGCTACAAAGGAGGAAAGGAGCAATAGGTTGCACTTTGGCGGATATCCGGGCTATATGCCGCACCTTTTGCATACATAAGATTATTTTGGAGGAGGGTGCCAAACCCTCTGTTGAACATCAAAGAAGATTAAATAAAGCAATGCAAGAGGTGGTGAAGAAGGAGATAACCATGTTGTTAGATACCGGGGTTGTGTACCCCATTTTCGATAGCTCGTGGACCTTTCCGGTGCAATGTGTCCCAAAGAAAGGGTTTAGGGTGGAGAATGTGGTTACAAATGATGAGAATTAATTGATCCCAGAAAGAACTATTACCGGGTGGAGAATGTGCATGGACTATAGGAAGCTCAACAAAGTTACTCAAAAAGATCATTTCCCGCTTCCATTTCTTGACCAGATGCTTGATAGGTTGGCCGTATGTTCTTTTTATTGCTTTCTTGATGGATACTCTGGCTACAACCAAATTCTTATTGTTCTGGAGCAACAAGAGAATACAACTTTCATATTTCCTTATGGTACTTTCTTGTTTTCAGGGATGCCTTTAGGGTTGTGTAATGCACCGGCAACTTTTCAATGGTGTATGATGGCAATTTTCACCGACATGGTGGAGGATATTCTTGAGGTCTTTATGGATGATTTTTATGTGGTTGGGAACTTGTTTGAGGAGTGTTTGAACAATTTGAATAAGGTATTTGATAGATGTGAGGAGACAAATTTGGTGTTGAATTTGGAGAAGAGTCACTTCATGGTTGAGGAAGGCATTATCCACGGCCATAAAATTTCAAAACATGGTATTCAGGTTGATCAAGACAAAATTAAGGTGATCCCAAACTCCCTCCTCCTACATCCGTAAAAGGAGTGAGGAGCTTGTTGGGCCATGTGGGTTTCTAACACCGATTCATCAAGGACTTTTCTAAGGTGGTGAACCCATTATGCAAACTTTTGGAAAAGGATGCCAATTTCCGTTTTAATGAAGACTGTATGAAGGCATTCGAGTTGCTTATGTTCAAGTTGACTACTACTCCTATTATCACCGCATCGTATTGGAGCTTGCCATTTGAGCTCATGTGTGATGCTAGTAATGTTGCGGTTGGAGCGATTTTAGGCAAATAATCAACAAAATCTTCCATATGGTCTACTATGCTAGAAAGACCATGAATATGCTATAAAGACCATAAATCAGGAACCCACGCCCCATACTAGAGCCGTCAGAGGCCGGGGTCGAGGTAGAGGCTGAGGACGCGCACGTGGTAGAGCCGGAGCACCCTCGCGAGCTGCCATAGAGGTGCCACCAGTAGTTCCAGCCGGAGTCCAGACACCTGATACGCCTACTTCTACTACTACTCCAGCACTCGAGGGGGCTTTGGCGCAGTTTATGACTATGTACACCACTCTAGATCAGACAGGGTTGCTTCCCCTTGCTATAACTACCTCCCGGACCTTGGGAGGAGCACAGACTCCCTTACCCGTAATCCTGAGTAGTGATTTCATGTTGATCAAGTCACATGGATTATTTATGTACGGCTGTAGCCCCAGCTCAGCCCGAGGAGAGTGTAGTAGCTTCAGAGGAGGAGCAAAAAGGCTTGAGAGGTTCAAGACGTATCAGCCTCCTACATTTAGCAGACTAGCCTCAGATGATGCTTTTGGATTTCTAGAGGAGAGCTACTGTATCCTCCGTACCATGGGTATATCAAGATCAAGCGAGGTTTTCTTCACTACCTTCCAGCTTCGAGGAGCTGCCTATTAGTGGTGGTGTGCTTATGAGTTAGACAATCCAAATAAGATAGCTTTTCTGACTTGTGCTCAGTTTTTAGATATATTCACGAGAGAGTACGTTCCCCAGAGTCTCAAGGATGCTTGGCATGTAGAGTTTGAGCATTTGCGCTAGGGTACTATGACTGTCTCGAAGTATGCTATCTGTTTCACCGACTTGGCTAGACATGCACCAGCTTTAGATTCTTCAGTTCGCGATATGGTATGCTGATTTATTAAGGGGCTCATTCCCAGCATCAAGTCTAGTAGAACTCGAGAGCTGGAGATGGATATTTCATGTAAGGAGGTGGTGAGCATTGCTAGGAGAGTAAAGGGTATGCATGCTCGGGACAGAGAGGAGAGGGAGGCCAAGAGGTCTCGAGTGTCAGTCCATTATTCTGGTTTTTGTGCCCCAGCTTCAGCTCATTATGGTAGGGGCAATACGAGTCGCCCTGTTCATTCAGCTCTTCTAGTAGCCAGTGGTATTCCTGCTCCTCTTAGACCTCATGATATTTATTATGCACCTCCAATATCTAGTGCGCCTCCTACACGGGGTTCTTCCAGCGGTCAGTCCAACAGACATGGCCCGAGCCAGTCACATCCGCCACATCCTCCCTGTGAGCGCGTGATTTTTGCCCTATATGAGAATCATTCCAAAAAAAAAATTAAAAATAAAATAATTTTGTTTGCTTGTTGCGAATTTTGTGTTATTTTACGTGAATTGTTTACAGTTGTTTGTGCATGTTTATTTGTTGGAATAATGAAAAATACAAAAATATGTTGCATTTGCATTTTTTGGACTTAACTTTACAATTAGGAGTAATTAAGTTTGTTCTACAAAAATCGAAAAATCACAAAAATATGTACTTTGCATTTTTGGCATTTAATGTCCAAATTGTGTGAGCTTACTATTAATTGGTGTTTAATATTGTTTGATAATTATTATTAGGAGTTAATTAGCATTTTAGTTAATTTTTGATTTTATGATTTAAATTAGAATTTTGGTTTTATTAATTAGAAATTAAGGAAATGAAAATAAAGAGAAAAACGAGACTGGGCCGTCCAAATTTGACCTAATCCAGGCCCAAAACATTTGCCTAACCTGGTCTAATTGGCCAAGCCTCTCAGACGTTCCAAACAACGTTGTTTTGTTGCTTTCAATCAGTGCCATTGGATTAAATCAATCCAACGGCCAAGATCATCAACCCACGCACACCAAACCAGCCTCACCCGTTTACCCCAAACCGATCCGGTCCCAGAGAAGGCCAAATGGCACCGTTCGGTTTAGTCGACGGATCCAGGCCATTGATCTCAAATGATCTAACGGCCTGGATTAGTTCTCTCATTCGGTATATAAGGATCCCAACAAACCCTACCCCCCTCAAAGCCACCCCACCCCTTCATCTCTGATCTTCAGAGATCGAATTCCCCCGAAACCCTAGCGCCGCCCTCCGTTCCCACCGCCAAAAACTCAGCAGCTCCACCTCCAATGGCCACAAAATTCACACCCCAGCTTCCCCACGACCTCCCCAACCCAACCCCTCTAACCATCTCCCTCTAATCCTCCTCAGTTGGTTCGAATCTTAGATCAATGTTCGGACTCGAACCCTAAACCTACCCAATTAGTCCCAAAATCACACCCCACAATCACCTTGACTTCCTCATACATAATCCAACGTTGTTTTCTCGAGTTTCAAATCAGAGTCTGAACTTTAAAATTTCGAAGGATTACTGGCATACAAGGCCATGCCCCTGTAAGAAGAGTACTCGACTCACGACTGGAACTGATGTTGGTCAGTTGTTCTTAACAAGAACAAATGATTAGCCTTAGTTCCATGTAATTCAAACGGCAAGTGAATTCCCAGTCGAGCCGGTGAGTCCCTGTATCATTTTCTTCAAGTTCTACTTGATATGTTTCTGCCCTTCTCCTTCTTTTCTGTTCGTGCATTTTTCGTTTAGTTTGGACTAATTATCTGTGTTTAACTGTTAATAATTTTTTTTGCCGAAATTATACCTGTAATTTTCCACTCTAGGATTCAGTTGAAATCAGATAATTTGTGCTCGTTGATTTTTGTGTTAAGTCTAAAAATGTTAGTGTGTATGTTTGGTTTCTCTGATTTTAGTTTGGTCTTGTTCGAACTAATCAGTGTTCATAGGTCGTCTGTGTTAAATCCTTGACAATTTCCCAGTGGTTTCCTATTATTGTTAATCTCAGTACGTTTAATTTGTTTTGTCTGATGTTTGATTCCCTGTGAAATACAACGTTGAGCTTAAGTCAGTAAATAACTATTGCTTCCCTGAACTCTCAATTCATTATCCTCTTTTGGTTTGTTTTTATGAACATTTCAGACTATGATAAATAGATTTGTCCTTCTTTGATTTTGCCTAGGTCTAGATTCACTGAAGTAGGGAATTCCATGTAATTCAAGGGGAGATTCGAGAGTTTGAAATTTGAAAATGGTTGAGTTAGTGTTCTGTCAGTGAGTAATAAGATACCACCATTAAACTAAGGAATTTGTTTAATAAGGTAAGGGGACATTCAATAGTGGGCAGAATCAGGAATAGTATGGGGGTTTAAAGGAAATTGATTAAGAAATGTCTGCCCATACCTGCTTGGATTAGAATAATAGGAGAAGGGGTTAGGGGGAATAAAACACCCAGTAATGGGAGTTTCAGGGAATATCATGGGGGAAATTAATTTCTTAATTATTTAAGTGTTTTAAGAGCTGTAAAGGTAGGGGGTTGAGGGATAAAAACAGATGGAGAGATTCAGATTAAAGGGGGTCCTGGATCAGTGCTAGAAAAATAGAGAGAGTTTACTCATTTCTTGGAGAGGCATTCAATTGAGAGTTAAAAACAACACCTTTGAGAACCAGTGTTTGAAAGATGTTACTGTTTCATTGAAACTCATAGTGGTTCTGGTTTAACTTTAAAGAGCTTGGGGTCTAATTAAGTTGGTCTGGTTAAGGTTGTGTCCGGTTGATTTCTGTTTTCTGTTGGGTTTCAATCTTTTTCTGGATTGTTTTGAGACTGCCCTGTCAACTCTGTTTGGTTTTCAAATCTTCCTGAGCATTGTGGCTGTGGTATGGTATTGAATTTGATTGGTTGCTGCTGTTGGAATTTGTTGTTTGTTCATACTACTACTGTTACATTGTTGTGGCTGACCTCCTCTTCTTCTACTTGAATTTCGATTACCAGGTACATATCTCAAGCTTGTGTTGATGTGTCAACTCCTATTGGAAACATGAGATGAACTGGAAGCTATATTTTGCTGATGTTGTCCTATTTTTAATTCTTCTATATGTTTTATAGAGTTTTGCATGATTTGATTGTTATTGTAACTGAACTAAGGACTACTGCAAATAATAATGGATTTGTATGGTTAATCTGAAATGACATGAGTTGTAGTAGTTTAGTATGTTTGTTTAATTGAATAGACCGTCGGATTGATTAAACTGAATAGTACTCGTGGATCATAGTTAGTCTGATTTTGGGTCACGTATAGATTAACTATCGAAGTTAGAAGAGTAGCTGAAGCAGGAAACGCATTCAAGGTCGGCAATTTTCACGTATTAGCAGTTAAAAGTGAATCGAGAATTAGTCTACAAACTTTGCTAATAATCACTGAAGCTCATGCTTAGATCCTGAATGTGGAATGCTAAGTTTAGTCTTAATAATTCAAACTAATATCCTGCAATTGAGCAACTATTACTGTGGTTCGCCAATTTGAGTTCACCCTCAGCAACAGTTAGGAGTTCGTTAATTGTCAAGTAAATAGGTGCTTGGGCTATTGAAACAAGGAACTAAGTAATCAGTGATAAATTTAATTGGAGTTGCATTACACAAGACTGAATATACTGTAAGATTGCATAATAATTAGTTGGTATGTGTTGGAACTAATTGGGGCGTTTGAATTTTCCGTTAAGTGATATTTCGTGAATCTGTTGAGACTCGTCCATTGAGTCGTGCCTCCAGCTGTTTGGGTCTCAATTTATCCACTACGCAGGCCCAGGTCCGATGTCAATTTCCTTCACGTTTGGACCTGGGCCAATGACTGATTTACCTCAGTCCAATAACAAACTATTTAGGATTTTCCTTGTGTTTTTTTTAGAGACAAAATAATTAGAAAAATCATAGTCGCTTTAGGACTGACATTTAAATAATAAATTAGATGAGCCTCGCCAAATAAAACTCATAAATTGCGGGGCCCTCGATAAATATTTGTGTTCAAATACTTAAATTTCGGGACGGGCCATTTAGCGAATATTCATGGCCTTCCCCAAAGATAATAACACGTTAGTCTCTTTAGGCGCGTTTTTTAATTATTTTACCTTCTTAAATATGGGTGCACATTTATGTGACCCAAATCCAAATCTCAACGGAGCTGAAATATGTCAATAACCACGGGTACATTGATGTGACGTGGTTTGAGATGTGCTTTCACGACGTTGCAATTCTCATTAAAAATACTAATAAAAGCGGTTCAAAGTTGAAAGCACATAGGTAAAAACATGTATTAAAACAAATATAGCAGGCAAGCGACCGTGCTAGTACCAGGGAACTCGGGAATGCCTAACACCTTCTCCCGGGTTAACAGAATTCCTTATCCGGATTTCTGGTTCGTAGACTGTAATACGGAGTCAACTTTTTTTCCTCGGTTCGGGATTCAAACCGGTGACTTGGGACACCATAAATCTCTCAAGTGGCGGCTCAAACTCTTAATAATAAATCCCATTTCGATTGTCCTTTAATAGGAAAAACTCCCTTTATTACACCCTTCACGGGGTGCAGTAGGTAAAAAAGAGGTGTGACAGCTCTGGCGACTCCATTGGGGATTAAAGAACCCAGAACTTTTGTTCAGGGTTCAAGAATTCGAGCTTATAATAATTGTTGTATTTGGCTTTATTTATTATCTGATTTTATTATATAATTGGGCTTAAATATGCAAAATGATGCTTGTTACCGCTTTGATATTATTTGAAGTGTATATATAAACTGTGCTGAAACCTTCGCTTCTTACCTCCGAGGAGTGCACGCTGGTCGTGACTTCTTTCTGATAGTGTCACATCCCAAAATAGAACGAGGATTCGGAGGAGTTGCAAAGCCGGATAATCTTTTGGTTACCGGTACGCAGTTCCCATCCCGGCTCAAGTTATTCACTCGGGTAAGCCAGGTCTAGAACAAACACCCAGGATAAACCTAGTATAACAAAACCTCATGCCGGATCCCTAGTAGGAACGCTTATTTGCATCATGTTGCATTCGACTTAGGGGACTCAACACAGGGGTTGGGTCCGTCTAGGACAGGCAACCTGAAATGAAAAAGACCATCCTGCTGCATCCTATTTGTTTTACGCATTTATTTGCTTCAGACTTGCATGCTGACCAGCTTCTGAAAATCGGGAATACGGGAAAATTGAGAAAAAGAGAAAGAAACCAATGCCCAAGTAGTGTCGAAACTCTGCCGAAATTTTGGAAAAAAAAAGGGGAATATTTTTTTTTTAGTTCAATTTATTAGAAATGAGTCTTGTTTTCAAATTTAGTTTATTTTTATTGGCCCGAACTATGCCAGTTTAATTCTCATAGGGTGTGAGATACGTAGGCAACCCTCGTCGGGTCCAACTTCCCATTTTGCAAAAATAACCAAAAATGTCAATTTTTAATTTTTCATAAATAAGTCGGGCAATGCCATTTTGTCAAAAATAGTCAACTGTTCCCGAAAGGGACGCCAGAAAGCTGACTTTGCATAAACAGCCACCTTTGGTCGTTTTTAAGGTTTTCACCAGTTAGCCCACACAGCCTCAAAATCTTCGTCACCGATGTGCTGGAAGGTCGTGTTCGGAAAAATCGGGTCTTGTGTTTTAATTGGAAAACATTGTTGTCAGTTTTGTTTTGAGTCAAATAAGTTTTACCTTTTGCTTAAAACCCCTTAATAAATGTGCAGAATAAGCACGGGTCCAATTTTGCCAGTAACAGTTAGGAGCAAGATCCCTTTGGAGTTGCGTTTGTGGTGGGAAGAATTGGAAAAGCCGGAGCAAGATAAAATCAAACTACATATGGGGCGTCTCACCGGTTTGTTGAACATCAGACCCAGATGTGACATCATAAAGGCTTTGGTTACGTTTTGGGACCCGGCCCATAATGTATTCCATTTCTCGAATTTTGAACTTACCCCAACATTAGAAGAGGTAGCTAGTTATATGGACATTACCGAGGGGCTAAGGCGCAAATATCTGATTGCCCCAAAAGCCGTCAATTCACACAAGTTCATGGATCTACTAAAGATAGGCAAGGGACTCCCGTACTCTAAATTGGATAGGGGTTTTTCCACTCTACATTTCATATATCGGAGGTATGGGCATATAGGAGGGTTCAACAATCTAGAAAGCGGGGTTTGTAGCAGAGAGAATCAGACAAACTAGGATGAACATAGGCAGTTCGCCTTCATGGTAGCCTTCCTGGGCATTGTGGTGTTTCCTCGAAAAGATAGAAACATTGATCTGAAAGTGGCTGGAGTCGTCAAATTCTAATTACCAACAACAAAAGCACGTTGGCCCCTATGATAGTATCCGAGATATACCGAGCTCTCACAGCTTGTAAAGCCGGGGTAAATTTCTTCGAGGGATGCAATTTATTATTGCAGATGTGGATGCTCGAGCATTTTTGTCGTCATCCTCAGTACGTGAGCTATAGATCTACAGACAAGGGCTGCATTGAAGAATACAACACAAGGATTTCAGGGCTCAGATTGCCGGTAGGGTTCGAAGACTGGGTATCCTATCTCCGTGCCATCACTGCGGTACAAATAGATTAGACGTTAGGTTGGCTTCCTGTAGAAGAAATTGTGTATATGCCCGCCACTGGTCCTTACTTCCTCCTAATGGGACTTCGAGGTATTTAGCCTTATGCGCCCTACCGAGTGAGGAGATAGTTAGGAAGGTGTCAGCTGGTACACCCAGATGAAGATCTCAGTATTTATGTAGTCGAGGTTAGCACCGACAGCCAATTTCATGAAGAGACTGTTCGTTTTATATGGAATGAATGCCAGTACTTGACGGTAAAAACTCGAGTACGTAGCCTATCCAGAGGTGAAGTCTCACCTGCTTATATTGCCTGGTACATAAAGAGGAGCATTGCAAGAGACGGACCGGAACGGCCAACCAAAAGGCCTCACCTTCAGGATTTTTTCGAGTCATCACGGGAACAGTGGGGTTGGCTAGCAGAAGAAGAAAACTACAGGGCAGAAATAGGCAAGCTGAAATAATAGATTAGGGACCTGGAGTTTGAAAATAGTGTTTAAGTTGATGTCGACGAAGGGGATAAAAAGAAGTTGGCCCAGGAAAATGAGGCTTTGAAAACCCAAATCCGACAGATGAGAATGGATGCCGACAGAAAACCGAGAAGTCGGTCTGACGAAGGTTGATAAATGAGTTGAAAAGGCAAATCATTGAACGTCAAGAGGGTTTGGAAGAATCTGAAGCTAGGTTGACAAGGATCTAAGCCAGATGGGCAAGAGGTACAGAAGTGCGAGCAAAGCATATACGGCAGATGAAGAGGGACTAGGAGGGGAACATTACTATGTTGAGAGAAACAATATCTACCCTCAAAGAACGGGTCTTCAGACAAGCCAGAGACTCTAGAGCTGATAGGACACGCTGTTATGACTTGATGGCATGGATGGAGAAACAGATGCATGAGTTTCAGGATCAACTCTTTCACAACGCCCAAGTGCTAGGAGCACGGAACCAACAGATAGAGCGGTTGCTTCGGGAAAAAGATAGAATCCGGGGAAGAATCGACGATATCGGGCACTACATCACCATGAAGTGCCTAGCTTGTGAGGATATGTCCTGTACTACCTTCTTTGCTTCAATAATGATTTATGTCCACCGGATCATGGAAGATTTGAGAGACCTGTAGAGGGGCCTTGCACCAAAGCCCGCGGCGAGGCCGAACAATGCCCCGCGGGCACCAAAATTCAAAGCTCTAAGGCATTCATAGTTTGAGTCTGTATTTTCCTTATTTTCAGAGTCTGTAGTCCATTTGGAGTTTGCATTTCCCTTTTTTCATAACGTCTGGAGTCTGTATCAAGTCTGTCAGTTACCTTTCAAAAGTGTTTTGCCTTGTAAACGTTTTGTTAATGAAAATTGAAAATCCAAAAATGGTGTCTTTATTTTTCACACTTGTGGTCAGAACTATGCACGGTGTAATTAATGTGGGAACATGATACGTAGGCAATCCACATAAGATTCGACCACCATTAAAAAAGAATAAAAAAGAAAACGGTGAAAGGGAATAATAGAAAAACAAAAAAGAAGAAATAAAGGAAATAAGGGAAAGTTTGGGAAGCACTCAAAAATCCGGAATGACGCATGCAATAGAAGCAAAGACATGATAGGAATGGTTAAACTGCCTAGGTGCATTACATCACAACGTGCAATAACATATCTATTAAAATCTGAAAACTAACAAGTTTGTTGTTTCCAGAGATTTCATACAGTTGGCTTGTTAGAACGTACTGGCAAATTACCACTACCAAACAAGATCTAAAGGACCTATACCGAAAAGCATGTCTGGTTCGGACAACAGTGTTGAAGAGGAAAAAACAGAAATACAAACAATGAAGGAGGAAGTAGACAGGTTGAGACAAGAGATAGCAGAAATGCACCAATCCTGGGCTAGGGAGAAACAAGTACCAGTCCCTCCCGCTACCCCTACTCTCCCACCGGCCCAAACTCCGGAGTACCCTCCCACTGGTCCATCGACGAGTTTCCCAATCCAACAATACTATCAGGGGAAAACTCCTTACAATCCCCAAGCTCCACCACCCAAGCACGATCCTCCTCCACCAATTGTTCCTATTTTCGTGGCACCTCCACCCTCCACATTGCAAAGATCATCCAGTGAGCTGGTGTTTTAGGCTCACGACAACCAATACTACCCTCCTGAACCCACCTTCAAAGCACCCGAGCTATTTACTTACACCCATCACTTTGAGCTACCAGCAGAAACTGAGAAGCCATCTAAGAGTCTGGAGCAAGATGAAGTGCTTCGCAAAGTAAAGAGCCTGGAGTAGTCTTTCAAGAATATGCATGGGTTGGGCGGCCAAGTCATTGTGGCCTATAAAGATCTGTGTCCTTTCCCCGATGTTCAACTGCCAGCGGGGTTCAAAATGCCAAAGTTTGTTCTGTATGAGGGGAATAGGGACCCAGTGGCACACCTGCGTGGTTTTTGCAGTAAGATGAGAGGGGTCGATGGGAAAGATGAGCTGTTGATAGCATACTTTGGCCAAAGCTTGGGCGGATCCGCACTAGAATGGTATACGAGGCAAGATCCTAGCAGGTGGTACACCTAGGACGACCTGGCACAAGCATTTGCTGGTCACTAACAATATAATCTTGAGATCGTCCCCGACCGTCTCACATTGTTGAAAATCAAGAAAAAGCCTGGAGAGAGCTTTAGAGAGTTCGGGTTCCGCTGGAGGGAGCAGGCTGCAAGAGTCGATCCGCCAATGAGGGAAGGTGAAATGGTGGACTACTTTTTGCAGACTTTGGAGCCAACTTACTTTGGTCACCTGGTGACATCAGTTGGTAAATCTTTCAATGAGGTCGTAAAGATGTGCGGCATGATTGAAGAAGGACTCAAGTCCAACAAGACAATGAGTTACTCGGCGATCAAGGCTACCACACAGGCTATCCAGAGCGGCATGGGGGGTGTGCTCAGGAAAAATAAGAGAGAAGAAGTCGCAACAATCGAAGCAGGCACTTGGTCCAGATCCAGAGGTCCTTCACCCTACTACCAGCCCAGACCCCACCGCCCAAATTACCCATACACTCCATATAGCCCTCCACAACCATACTACCTAGAGCCACATTTTTCCGTCTATCTCGCCCAAACATATACCCAACCTCCAGTTCACCAGCAATGTCGTGCACCGGCTCCCAAAAACATATACCCGCCTCCACAAAATACATATCCACCACCAAGGGCCTACAGAAATCCTCCAGGGTTAGGTTTCCGTAGGAATCAAGCTTTTAGGAATGAGAGAATACAGAAGCAGAGAACATTTACTCCGCTGGGAGAATCCTATACCACTCTCTTTCACAAATTGAGGCAGTTAGGCCTGTTGAATCCTATTAAGCCTAAAATGCCTGATCCCCTTCCTAAAAATTTGGACCATTCAGTAAGGTGTGAATATTGTTCGGGGGCCCCCGGACATGATACTGAGAAATGCTAGAAGTTGAAGACTGCAGTGCAAGACCTTATTGATACAAATAGGATTGAGGTCCAGGCGCTAGAGGCACCAAACATTAATCAGAATTCATTGCCAGCGCACCATGAGGCCCATATGATCGAACTAGTGCACAAAGGAGGGGAGTCTAAGAAGCCCTCGCAAACAGTAATGATGATCCGGGCCAGTGAAGCCAGTCCCAAGGAAAAACTAACCAATGAGAAGGCAGCGATACAGCTGAAAAGTGTAGACACCAAGCCGGTTGTGGTGATAGGGAAAGGGTCGTCTATTATTGCAAAGAAACCTAAGCCGATCAAGGTAGTGATGCAGGGGGTATCAAGCACAACTGTGTTAGTCATGAAATGGGCGCACACAGAACCGGTTGTTATCAAGCCAGTATTGCAGTTGCCAATAATCAGTGAGAAGGCCGTGCCATGGAGTTACAATCACGTGACAGTGATGTATAAGGGGAAGGAAGTTATGGAAGAAGTGTGTGAAACCCAAGGTCTAACTCATTCGGGAAGGTGTTTTGCTCCCGCGGAGTTAAGACGGACCAATCCAGTAGCAACAAAGAAGCCACTTACCGAGGAAGAGGCGGAAGAATTCTTAAATAAGATGAAGGCGCAGGATTACTCCATTGTGGAGCAGCTGAGGAAGACCCCAGCACAAATCTCATTGCTATCATTATTGATCCATTCGGACGAGCACCGCCGGGCGTCGATAAGAATTCTGAACGAAGCCCATGTGCCGGATAAGATTTCTATGAACCATCTGGAGAAAATAGCAAACAAGATTTTTGAGGTGAACCGGGTGACATTTTCCGATGATGAGTTGCCCGTGGAGGGTACAGAACATAATAGAGCTCTCTATTTGACCGTGAAATGTGAAGACTCGGTAGTCACTCAAGTATTGATTGATAATTGTTCCAGTGCCAACATTTTCCCGTTGTCCACCTTGAACAAGTTGAAGGTTGATAATGACATAATTCACAAGAACATCATCTGCATTCGAGGGTTTGATGGGGGTGGTACAGACACAGTGGGTGACATCATACTTGAATTGACAATTGGTCCGATCGAGTTCACCATGGATTTCCAAATGTTAGACGTCGCAGTGTCATATAATCTTTTGTTGGGGCGACCATGGATTCACGCTGCCAAAGCAGTGCCTTCTACATAGCATCACATAGTCAAATTCGTATGGGATAAACAAGAGATCGTAGTGCATGGGGAAGACAATACATGCTCTGTAAGTGATGCCATCATACCCTTCATAGAGACTGATGATGACAAGGGGTCATGGGTTTACCAGGTTTGCGATACAGTTTCAGTAGAAAAAGTTCCTGAGGGTGGAAGCATCCCACACCCCAGAATAGCGGCTGCAACTCTCATGCTAGCCTCGGAGATGCTGAAGAACGGGTTTGTGCCAGGCAAAGGTTTGGGGGTTGATCTTCAGGGTATTGTTCAACCGGATTTTTTGCCCAAGAATCTGGATACCTTTGGGCTGGGGTTCAAGCCTACACCGGCAGATGTGCGACGGGCCAAGAAGATGAAGAAAAGGGCATGGGTCCTTCGTAAGCCAATCCCACGCCTGTCCCGATCTTTTGTCAGGCCGAGCATCAAAAAGCAATTGCTCTCCAAGGTTACAGGGCCACTGATTGGTATAAATGGAGATTTGGATGAAGGTTTTAGAAGATTATTTGCCGAAGTCAACATGGTCGAAGCTGGGGAAGGATCCAGTAAGGCGGATGTGCAGTTTGTGGGGCCTAAGGCAAGGTCAACAATTGGATAGCTACTCCTCTTCCCATGTGGAGGGAGTCTTGGTAGTAGGCTTTGATTTTCCTTCATGTTTAGCTGGATTATTCCAGGGTTATAATCCAGTTTTCTTTTATTTTTGTGTTCGGCAAAAGTGTGAAACCTTGTTATCATGTACTTCAATCAATGAAAGTTTCTTCTTTACTCTTTATGTTATTTTAATTTTGCTTTCTTCTTTTTCTTTTCTGAACAGTTCTCTTTATACTGGTTCTAATGACATGACATGCACGATGGATCTTCGACCTAGTCTAAAAAATCAATCTGATTTTGAACTGGTAGTGCAAGAGGTAGAATATAATGATGAGTCGGAATATGATGAGGATGAAGACTTCGAGGAAATTAATAGAGAGTTAAGCCAATTTGAAGAGAAATCCAAGCCAAACTTAAATGATATAGAAGCCATCAATTTAGGGAATGTGGATGATATCAGGGAAACTAAAATAAGCATCCAATAACAGAGGTGGAGTTATTAAAATACCAACAATGTTTGCACGATCTGAGTAAACGGTTTCGATCAGTGGAGTTCAGGCAAATCCCAAGAGTCATAATGAGGTTGTCGATGGTTTGGCCACCTTAGCATCAATGTTGCATCATCCGGATAAAATTTATGTTGATCCGTTGCACATTCAGGTTCATGATCAGCATGCTTATTGTAACATGATAGAGGAAGAACTAGATGGCGAACCATGGTTCTATGATGTCAAGGAGTACCTCAGGATTGGGGTATACCCGGAGCAGGCCACAGGAGATCAAAAGAGAGCCATTCAGCGGTTGGCAAATGGATTTTTCCTCAGTAAAGGGGTGTTACACAAAAGAACACCAGTCTTGGGATTGCTAAGATGCATAGACGCCAGTCAAGCCGCGACAGTTATAACAGAGGTGCATTCTGGAGTTTGTGGGCCACACATGAGTGGATATGTATTGGCAAAGAAGACTCTTCGATCAGGATATTATTGGCTCACTATGGAGCGAGATTGTATCAGTTTTGTGCATAAATGTCATCAGTGCCAAATACACGGAGATCTGATTCATTCTCCACCAACAGAATTACACACAATGTCCGCACCGTGGCCTTTTGTTGCATGGGGGATGGATGTCATTGGACCTATTGAGCCAGCAGCTTCCAATGGTCATAGGTTCATTCTGGTGACCATTGATTATTTCACCAAGTGGGTTGAAGCTAAAACTTTCAAGTTGGAAACCAAGAAAGCAGTGGTGGATTTCGTTCATTCCTATATCATCTGTAGATTTGGGATCCCGAAGGTAATTATCATGGACAATGGTGCTAATCTTAACAGCAATTTGATGAAAGAAGTGTGTCAATAGTTTAAGATTACACACCGCAATTCCACCCCATATCGTCCCAAGGCGAATGGAGTGGCTGAGGCAGCCAACAAGAATATAAAGAAGATATTAAGGAAAATGGTAGAAGGGTCCAGACAGTGGCATGAAAAGTTACCATTTGCATTGTTGGGTTATCTCACTACTGTTCGTACTTCAGTAGGTGCAACTCCTTATTCGTTGGTATACGAAACTGAGGCAGTGATACCAGTGGAAGTTGAAATTTCGTCTCTCCAAATTGTCGCTGAGGCTGAGATTGATGATGATGAATGGGTCAAAACCCGGTTAAAGCAATTGAGCTTGATTGATGAGAAGAGGTTGGCGGTAGTATTTCATGGCCAGTTATATCAAAAGAGGATGGCAAGAGCATACAATAAGAAGGTATGTCCCAAGAAATTCGAAGTGGGGCAGCAAGTGTTGAAACGAATCCTTCCACATCAGGCCGAAGCAAAGGGCAAGTTCGCCCCGAATTGGCAAGGACCATTCATTGTGACCAGAGTACTATCCAATGGTGCTTTATGTTTGACAGATATTGAAGGAAGATGTATAGACATGGCTATCAATTCTGACGCAGTCAAGAGATATTATGTACGATTTCTTTTGGTTGTAATTGTTTCTGTTTGTTTGTACTTGGCGTTGTATCGGAGAATGAAATGACAGAGGTAATTTGTTCTTCTATCCAAACACTTTAACCCTTGCTTCCCCTTTTGAGCCTTATTTATTCTTTCATACCCCTCTTTTGGAATCAGTAATGAAAACGAAAAAAAAAAAGTGAAAAGGAAATGATAACAAAAACAAAAGAAAGTAACAAGAAAAGAAAGGAATTGGGAACTACGTTTGACCTGATTCCTCAAAGAGGATACGTAGGTGCCTCACGGCTCGGTCATAGTGTAATAAAAAAATAAAAGGGTCCCCAAGCAAGAAAAACTGGGGTAGAAGTTATGTTTTAATTTTAGGAAAGAAATTTGATTCCAGGAGTTGTAACATTTTACCCATCAGAATTATTTTGAAAAAAAAAACTCTTGATACCCTTCTCTTTTACGCCATATACCAAAAATTTAAACCCCCAGCCGATGTCCAAAAAAGACCTCTCGATCAGTATCCGAGAAGTACCAAGTCAGGCGAATGGAAGTCAGGAATAACACTCTGATCCCCGACAGAAAGAGGATCATAAGCTGAAGAGAATTGATAGCCAAAAAATTCCCAGCAGTGAGAGTCTTATCGATAACACTCCAATCCCCTGCTGAAGAAAAATGAGAGAGTCTTATCGGTGAAAACCTTCACAGGCACCATAAGGCGACGGGAGTTGAGAAAAAATAAAATGAGAGAGTCTTATCGGTGAAAACCTTTACGGGCACCATGAGGCGACGGGAGTTGAGAGAAATGAGAGAGTCTTATTAGTGAAAACCCCTCGAACGGCACTATGAGGCGACAAGGAGTTAAAAAGGGGACAAACGAGATAAGGTTGACAGAAAGGATTCGTCGAGGCATCAAGCAGAACAAAGATGTTAATTCGGCAAAAGACTTGGGTTACGGGGCCGTTTTGAAATGCAAAGTATGGCCATCAGGAAGGTTGATTAATATAAATAGACTGGGTTGGTTAATCCAGAATGCACGACATAATCATTGGCATCGGTTATACCGTTCAGATGAGTTCTTTTCCTTTTTCTTCTCCCAGTTGTTTCTTTTTTTCCATCTCTTGAAGTCATCATTTTTCATTTCTTTAAGGACTTTTCAATGGTAGTTTGTTTTTTAGAAGGATTTTCAGAGCCTACTACCAGTTTCTAATATGGTGCAAAGTGAAATTGGGATAAGACTGGCCGAAGATAAGCGTAATAGAACAAGAAAGATGTCATTGTAAGACCAGGAGGAATATCATCCCTAGCAGGAATATCATCCCCAACAAATAACATCATCCCCAGCAAATGCTGATAGTGTGGTGGGGACGAGAAAGATGTCGTTGTAAGACCAAATGGTAGATTGGTCTAAGATTTTGGGAGAATTTGGAGCAAAAGTGAACAACAACAGTCGAGAAGTTGGTGAATAAAGAATCACCAAGAAGCAGGAGCATCCCCGACAGATTATTGACCAAGATGGCCGGTCAACACGGATCATGGAAAGGGAAAAACCATCCCCGATAGGAGTAGCACGATCGCTCGCCACATTTTAAACTAACAAAATTTTCTTTGAATTTGAACCAGGTAAGGGACATGTTATTGATGGCAAAAAACATGCCACAAGGAAGATTATCAAACTGGGGCAGAAAATTTTCTTCCATGTTTGAAAATTTTCTTGAAATCGGGTACCCATCGGAGGAACGAGTAAAGCAATTCCAGTTTTAAGGGAAGGCGAGACAACAAGTTTTGAAGAAAGCAATTTCAGAGGAGGACAATACAAGCTCTAAGTGAAGTGGTCTTGGAAGAAGCAAGAAGACACAAGCTTTAAGGGAAGTGGTCATTGAACCAGTATTATCCCCAGCGGTTGAAAGAAGGAAAATAACAAGTCTTAGTGGAGGAAGATAATTCCCCCCAGCTGTGTTATCCTCGGTAATTTTTGGAGTAATGAAACACAAGTTTTAAAGGAAGTGGTTTCGAAGAAGGAAGATAACACCAGCTTCAAGGAAAGTAGTCTTTGAAGGAGGAAGATAACACATTTTGAAAAGTGTTATCCCCAGCAGTTCGCAGAAGACAACACAGGTTCTGACGGAAGGAGTTCTGAAGAAAGATAATTCAAGTTAGAAGGAAAATGGTTCAGGAGGCAGGAAGGAACAACGGCGATAGAATGCAGTTTAAGTTAACAAAGTCAGGAGACCGCCTAAAGAATGGAGGTGTTATGTTTTAAGATGAAGTTGAAATCAGGAGCCCGCCTGGAGAATGGAGGTGTGATATTTTAAGTTGTTAATGAAATCAGGAGGCCGCCTGGTGAATGGAGGTGTGATATTTTAAGTTGTTAATGAAATCAGGAGCCCGCCTGGAGAATGGAGGTGTTATTTTTTAAGATGAAGTTGAAATCAGGAGCCCGCCTGGAGAATGGAGGTGTGATATTTTAAGTTGTTAATGAAATCAGGAGCCCGCCTGGAGAATGGAGGTGTGATATTTTAAGTTGTTAGTGAAATCAGGAGCCCGCCTGGAGAATGGAGGTTGATATTTTAAGTTGTGAATGAAGTCGGAGCCCGCTTGGATAATGGAGGTGTTATATTTTAAGATTGAAGTTGAAGTCAGGAGCCCGCCTGTAGAACAGAGGAGTAACATTTCAAGTTTGAAGTCAGGATCCCGCCTATAGAACAGAGGAATACATTTCAAGTTTGAAGTCAGGAGCCCGCCTGTAGAACAGAGGAATACATTTTAAGTTAAAGTTTGAAGTCAGGAGCCTGCCTTTAGAACAGAGGAATACATTTTAAGTTGAATTTCGAAGTCAGGAGCCCTCCTGTAGAACAGAGGAGTAACATTTCAAGTTTCAAGTCAGGAGCCCGCCTGTAGAACAGAGGAGTAACATTTCAAGTTTGAAGTCAGGAGCCCGCCTGTAGAACGGAGGAGTAACATTTCGAGTCTGAAGTCAGGAGCCCGCCTGTATAACAGAGAAATACATTTTAAGTTGAAGATTGAAGTTGGGAGCCCGCCCGTATAATAGAGGAATACATTTTAAGTTGAAGATTGAAGTCGGGAGCCCGCCCATATAACAGAGGAATACATTGAAGTTTGAAGTCAGTAAAGCGGAGGGTTACAACAAAATCCCCAGTATAAATCCGAGTTCAGAAAGCAGAAGGAAGGCAACAGTGGCCGGAAGAAGGCAGTTCAAGCTCCAAAGGGAAAATAATTCGAAGCTCACAAGAAGGAAATAAGCAGTTCAAGTTCGGCAATCAAGAGCAGCCGACAAGTCAAGTCAGAAGAGAAGAAACATCAGAGGAAACACAAGAGCAAATAGGGCAACAAGAGGCTCAAGAGCAGGTCTGAAGATCTAAATAATATTTTGCAATTCATAGACTAGTTTAGTCTAGCTTCTTATTTTCTATTTAACACGGTATAATAAGGAGGTCGGTAAGCGGTAGCAGCAGCAACAGCAGTAACAGCAAAATCACAGTTCCACGGTAGTCCCAGCTACCAAAACTTCCCGAACTACATTGACTTGATTCCCTTTTAGCCATGGATATGTAGGAGACCTTTCGAAGCAGAGGTTCGGTCTAATCTTTCAAAAAGGATGCTTCACACGGAATACTCAAACGGGCAAAAATCGCTCGTATCCACTCACTTTATCTTTGCACGAAACCTCTTCGTGTTTCCGGGCAAAGAGGGGCAGCTGTGAGCACGTGATTTTTGCCCTATATGAGAATCATTCCAAAAAAAATCAAAAATAAAATAATTTTGTTTGCTTGTTGCGAATTTTATGTTATTTTTCGTGAATTGTTTACAGTTGTCTGTCCATGTTTATTTGGTGGAATAATGAAAAATATAAAAATATATCGCATTTGCATTTTTTGGACTTAACTTTACAATTAGGAGTAATTAAGTTTGTTCTACAAAAACCGAAAAATCACAAAAATATGTACTTTGCATTTTCGGCATTCAATGTCCAAATTGTATGAGCTTACTTTTAATTGGTGTTTAATATTATGTGATAATTATTATTAGGATTTAATTAGCATTTTAGTTAATTTTTTATTTTATCATTTAAGTTAGAATTTTTGTTTTATTAATTAGAAATTAAAAAATGAAAATAAAGAGAAAAATCGGACTGCGCCGTCCAAATTTGACCAAATCTAGGCCCAAAACATTTGCCTAACCCAGTCCAATTGGCCAGGCCTCTCATACGTTCCAAACGACGTCGTTTTGTCGCTTTCAATCAGTGCCGTTGGATTAAATCAATCCAACGGCCAAGATCATCAACCCAGGCACACCAAACCAGCCCGACCCATTTATCCCAAACCGATCCGGTCCCAGAGAAGGCCAAATGACACCGTTCGGTTAAGTCGACTGATCCAGGCCATTGATCTCAAATGATATAACGGCCTGGATTGGTTCTCTCATTCGGTATATAAGGATCCCAATGAACCCCACCCCCCTCAAAGCCACCCTACCCCTTCGTCTCTGATCTTCAGAGATCAAATTCCCCTGAAACCCTAGCGCCACCCTCCGTTCCCACCGCCCAAAACCCGGCGGCGCCACCTCCAATGGCCACAAAATTCACACCCCAGCTTCCCCACAACATCCCCAACCCAACCCCTCTAACATCTCCATTGAATCATCCTCAGTTGGTTCGAATCTTAGATCAATATTCGGACTCGAACCCTAAACCTACCCAACAGTCCTAAAATCACACCCCACAATCACCTTGACTTCCTCATACATAATCCAACGTTGTTTTCTCCCAAAGATTACTACATTTTCTCGAGTTTCAAATCGGAGTCTGAACTTTAAAATTTCGAAGGATTACTGGCATACAAGGCTACGCCCCTGTAACAAGAGTACTCGACTCACCACTGGAACTGATGCTGGTTAGTTGTTCTTAACAAGAACAAATGATTAGCCTCAGTTCTGTGTAAGTCGAACGGCAAGTGAATTCCCAGTCGAGCCGGTGAGTCCCTGTGTCATTTTCTTCAAGTTCTACTTTATATGTTTCTGCCCCTCTCCTTCTTTTCTGTTCGTGCATTTTTCATTTAGTTTGGACTAATTATCTGTGTTTAATTGTTATTAATTTCTTTTGCCGCAATTATACCTGTAATTTTCCATTCTAGGATTCAATTGAAATCAGATAGTTTATGCTCGTTGATGTTTTTGTTAAGTCTAAAAATGTTAGTGTGTATGTTTGGTTTCTCTGATTTTAGTTTGGTCATGTTCGAACTAATCAGTGTTCATAGGTCGTCTGTGTTAAATTCTTGACAATTTCCCAGTGGTTTCCTATTACTGTTAATCTCATTATGATTAATTTGTTTTGTATGATGTTTGATTCCCTGTGAAATCCAATGTTGAGCTTAAGTCAGTAAATAACTATTGCTTCCCTTAATTCTCAATTCATTATCCTCTTTTGGTTTGTTTTTATGAACATTTCAGACTGTGATAAATAGATTTGTCCTTCTTTAATTTGTCCTAGGTCTAGATTCACTGAAGTAGGGAATTCCAGGTAATTCAAGGGGTGATTTGAGAGTTTGAAATTTGAAAATGGTTGAGTTAGTGTTCTGTCAGTAAGTAATAAGATACCTCATTAAACTAAGGAATTTGCTTAATAAGGGAAGGGGACATTCAGTAGTGGGCAAAATCAGGAATAGTATGGGGGTTTAAAGGAAATTGATTAAGAAATGGCTGCCCATACCTGCTTGGATTAGAATAATAGGAGAAGGGGTTAGTGGGGAACAAAACATTCAGTAATGGGAGTTTCAGGGAATATCATGGGGGAAATTAATTTTTTAATTATTTAAGTGTTTTAAGAGTTGTAAAGGGAGGGGGTTGAGGGATTAAAACAGATGGAGAGATTCAGATTAAAGAGGGTCCTGGATCAGTGCTAGAAAAAATAGAGAGAGTTTACTCATTTCTTGGAGAGGCATTCAATTGAGAGTTAAAAACAACACCTTTGAGAACCAGTGTTTGAAAGGTGTTACTGTTTCATTGAAACTCAGAGTGGTTCTGGTTTGACTTTAAAGAGCTTGGGGTCTAATGAAGTTGGTCTGGTTAAGGTTGTGTCCGGTTGATTTCTGTTTTCTGTTGGGTTTCAAGCTTTTTCTTGATTGTTTTGAGACTGTCCTGTCAACTCTGTTTGGTTTTCAAATCTTCCTGGGCATTGTAACTGTGGTGTGGTATTGAATTTGATTGGTTGCTGCTGTTGGAATTTGTTGTTTCTTCATACTACTACTGTTACATTGTTGTGGCTGAACTCCTCTTCTTCTACTTGAATTTTGATTACCAGGTACATATCTCAAGCTTGTGTTGATGTGTCAACTCCTATTGAAAACATGAGATGAACTGGAAGCTATATTTTGCTGATGTTGTCCTATTTTTAATGCTTCTATATGTTTTATAGAGTTTCGCGTGATTTGATTGTTATTATAACTGAACTAAGGACTACTTCAAATAATAATGGATTTGTATGGTTAATCTGAAATGGCATGAGTTGTAGTAGTTCAGTACGTTTGTGTAATTGAATAGACCGTCGGATTGATTAAACTGAATAGTACTCATGGATCATAGTTAGTCTGATTTTGGGTCTCGTATAGATTAACTATCAAAGTTAGAAGAGTAGCTGAAGCAGGAAACGCATTCAAGGTCTGCAATTTTCACGTATTAGCAGTTAAAAGTGAATCGAGAATCAGTCTACAAACTTTGCTAATAATCGCAGAAGCTCATACTTAGATCCTGAATGTTGAATGCTAAGGTTAGTCTTAATAATTCAAACTAATATCTTGCAATTGAGCAACTATTACTGTGGTTCGCCAATTTGAGTTCACCCTTAGCAACAGTTAGGAGTTCGTTAACGGACTAGTAAATAGGTGCTTGGGCTATTGAAATACGAAACTAAGTAATCAGTGATAAATTTAATTGGAGATTCATTACTCAAGATCGAATATACTGTAAGATTGCATAAAAATTAGTTGGTATGTGTTGGAACTAATTGGGCAGTTTGAATTTGCCTTTAAGTGTTATTTCGTGCATCGGTTGAGACTCGACCATTGAGTCGTGCCTCCAGCCATTTGGGCCTCAATTTATCCGCTACGCAGGCCCAGGTCCGATGTCAATTTCCTTCATGTTTGGACCTGGGCCAATGACTGATTTACCTCAGTCCAATAACAAACTATTTAGGATTTTCCTTGTGTTTTTTTTAGAGACAAAATAATTAGAAAAATCATAGTCGCTTTAGGACTGACCTTTAAATAATAAATTAGATGAGCCTCGCCAAATAAAACTCATAAATTGCGGGGCCCTCGATAAATATTTGTGTTCAAATACTTAGATTTTGGGACGGGCCATTTAGCAAATATTCATTGCCTTCCCCAAAGATAATAACACGTTAGTCGCTTTAGGCGCGTTTTTTAATAATTTTACCTTCTTAAATACGGGTGCACATTTATGTGACCCAAATCCAAATCTCAACGGAGCCAAAATATGTCAATACCCACGGGTACATTGATGTGACGTGGTTTGAGATGTGTTTTTACGATATTGCAATTCTCATTAAAAATAATAATAAAAGCGATTCAAAGTTGAAAGCACATAGGTAAAACATGTATTAAAAGTCAAATAATTTAGCAAAATATAGCAGTTAAGCGACTGTGCTAGAACCACGGAACTTGGAAATGCCTAACACCTTCTCTCGGGTTAACAGAATTCCTTATCCGGATTTCTGGTTCGTAGACTGTAATACGGAGTCAGCTTTTTTTCCTCGATTCGAGATTCAAACCGGTGACTTGGGACACCATAAATCTCTCAAGTGGCGACTCCAACTCTTAATAATAAATCCTGTTTCGATTGTCCTTTAATTGGAAAAACTCCCTTTATTACACCCTCCATGGGGTGCAGTAGGTAAAAAAGAGGTGTGACACTCCCAAAGCTTGTTTTAAGTGTGGTGACACACTCCATGTGGTGAGGGATTGCCCTAGACTTAGGAGGGCTGCACCTCCACAGACTTTTCAGCCACAGCACGCACCGTAGAGTTCTCATGTTATGATCACAGCACTAATTGTTATCCCACCTGCTCAGCCAGCTAGAGGAAAAGGTCGGGGAGGCAGAGGTTATCCTAGAGGGGGAGGTCAGGCCAGATACTATGCCCTTCCTACTCGTACTGAGGGTATCGCCTCTGATTCTATCATCACATGAACTATCTTGGTCTATTAGAGAGATAAATCGGTTCTATTTGATCCAGACTCTACTTATTCTTATGTTTCCTCTTATTTTGCCCCGTATTTTAGAGTATCTCAGGATTATTTGAGTTCTCTTATTTATGTTTCTACTCCTGTTAGAGATTCTCTTGTTGTGGACTGCATTTATCGGACATATTCGATTGCTCTTAGTGGTTTTGAGACCAGAGCTGATTTGTTATTGCTCAACATTGTAGACTTTGATGTTATCCTAGGCATGGACTTGTTGTTGACCGATTATGATATTCTTAATTGTCACGCAAAAATCGTGACACTAGCTATGCCGGTGTATCACGAGTAGAGTGGAAGGGTAAATTAGATCATACTTCTAGTATAGTTATTTTATTCCTTAAAGCTCAGCGTATGGTTGAGAAAGGGTGTGATGCGTAACTAGCTTATGTGAGAGATGACAGTATTGATACACTTACAATTAATTCAGTCCCAGTAGTACATGATTTCTCTTATGTGTTTCCAATTGACCTTCTGGGCATGCTGCCCGATAGCGATATGGATTTTGGCATTGATCTATTATCGGGCACTCAGCCTATTTCTATTTCTTCGTATCGTATGGCTCCTCTTGAGTTGAAGGAGTTAAAGAAGCAGTTACGGGAATTACTTGATAAGGGTTTCATTCGGCTCAGTGTATCACCTTGGGGTGCTACTGTCTTGTTTGTGAAGAAAAATGATGGTTCTATGCGTATGTGTATCGATTATCCCCAGTTGAACAAGGTTACAATGAAGAACTGTTATCCTTTGCATCGTATTGATGACTTGTTTGATCAGTTACAAGGTGTTCGTATGTTTTCTAAGATTGACTTGTGTTCTGGCTATCATCAGTTGAAGATTCGGGACCCGAAGACTAACTTCAGGACTCAGTATGGTCATTATGAGTTCCTTGTTATATCATTTACGCTGACCAATGCCCCAGCAGCTTTCATGCATTTCATGCACAGTGTATTCTAGCCATATCTTGATGCATTTTTCATTATCTTTATTGATGACATTCTGGTATATTCCTCGAGTCGGGAAGATCATTAGCATCATCTGAGGACAGTGCTTCAGACTTTGAGCAACAAGAAGTTATATGCTAAGTTCTCGAAATGTGAATTCTGGTTAGATTTTGTGGCATTCTTGGGTCATGTGGTATCTAGTGAGGGGATAAAGGAGGATCCGAAGAAAGTGAAAGTAGTACAGAGTTGGCCCAGACCATCCTCAGCCATAGAGATCCGTAGTTTTCTTGACTTGATAGATTATTACCGTCAATATTTTCTGGGATTTTCATCTATTGTAGCACATATGACCAGGCTGACCCAGAAGGGTGCTCCATTCCAGTGGATGGAAAAGTGTGAGGAGAGCTTTCAGAAGCACAAGACAGCTTTGACTATAGCCTAAATTTTGATATTGCCTACCGGTTTGGGTTCTTATACGATCTATTGTGATGCCTCGAGGGTTGGCCATGGAGCGGTATTGATGCAGGATAGTAGGGTGATTGCCTACGCGTCTAAACAGTTAAAGGTACATAAGAAAAATTATCCTGTCCATGATCTCGAGTTAGCTACTATTGTTCATGCCTTGAAGATCTGACATCACTATTTGTACAATGTACCTTATAAGGTTTATATTGATCACCGGAGTTTGCAGAATCTGTTCAAGCAGAAGGACCTTAATTTGCGTCAGAGGAGGTGGTTAGAGCTGCTGAAGGACTATGATATCACTATTTTGTATCACCCGGGCAAGGCCAATATGGTAGTTGATGCTTTGCGTCACCGGGAAGAGATTTTGGGGTTTTTCTTATTTACCAGTAGCAGAGAGGCCCATGGCGATGGATGTTCATGCCTTAGCCAGCCAGTTTGTGAGATTAGCCTAGTCGGGTTCTAGCTTGCGTGGTCTCTCGGTCTTTCTTATTTGATCGTATCCGAGAGCATCGTTTTGATGATCCTCATTTGCTTGTCCTCAATGATAAGGTTTTGCATAGCGATGCAGAGATGTCACTATTGGTGATGATGGGGTATTATGGATGCAGGATCGAGTTTCTGTATCCAATGTTGATGGGCTTCGGGAGTTGATTCTAAAAGAGGCTCATAGTTCGTGGTATTCCATTCATTCGGGTGTCGCGAAGATGTACCAGGATTTGAGGCAACACTATTTATGGAGGCGGATGAAGAGAGATATATTCGGGTTTGTAGCTTGGTGCCTCAATTGTCAGCAGTATGATCACTAGAGGCCTGGTGGATTGCTTCAGCAGATAGAGATTCCGAAGTAGAAAGAAGAGCGAATCACCATGGACTTCGTAACTGGGCTCCCGTGGACTTTTAGGAAGTTCGATGCCATTTGGGTGATTGTGGATCGGCTGACCAAGTCTGCGCATTTCATTCCTGTGTGTACTACCTATTCTTCAGAGAGATCCGTAGAGATTTATATCTGGGAGATTGTCCGTCTGCATGGTATTGCAGTTTCCATCATTTCAGATAGAGGTGCTCAGTTTATATCACAATTCTGGAGGGCCGTACAGCATGAGTTAGGTACTTGGGTGGAGTAGAGCACAACAATTTACCATCAGACGGATGCACAGTCCGAGCGCACTATTCAAATTCTTGAGGATATACTCTGAGCGTGTGTGATTGAGTTTGGAGTATCTTGGGATCTGTTCTTGTCATTGGCGGAGTTAGCCTACAATAATAGTTATCACTCCAGCATTCAGATGGCACTGTATAAGGCTTTATATGGAAGGCGGTGTAGATCCCCAGTGGGTTGGTTTGAGCCGAGCGAGGCTAGATTATTGGGCACACACTCGGTTCAAGATGCTCTGGAGAAGGTTAAGATGTTTCAGGATAGACTCCGTACAGCCCAGTCCAGACAGCAGAGTTACGTGGACCAGAAGGTTTGTGATATTTCCTATAAGGTTGGAGAGCGGGTTCGGCTTCGAGTTTCGCCTCTGAAGGTCGTTACGAGATTTGGGAAAAAAGGGAAGTTGAGTCTGAGGTTTATTGGCCCTTTTGAGATACCGAGGCGTGTTGGGCAGTATCTTATGAGCTTTTCTTACCTCCCAGCTTGGAAGGAGTTCATCCGGTATTTCATGCTTCGATGCTCCGGAGGTATCATGGTGATCCGTCGCACATGTTCGATTTCAATTCAATCTAGTTAGATAAGGATATATCTTATCTTGAGGAGCCGGTGGCAATATTAAACAGGTAGGTTTGAAATCTGGGGTCAAATAATATTGCATCAGTGAAGGTTCAGTTGCGAGGTCAGCCGGTCGAGGAGGCGATCTGGGAGACCGAGCAGGATACGCGCAGCTGTTATCCTCATCTTTTCACTACTTCAGGTATGTCTCTATGCTCATTCGAGGATAAACGAACTTTTAAGTTTGGGATGATGTAATGAACCAGTTGGTTTTTTTAATAATTAACGCCCCGATCTTCTATTAACTGCATTCCCCATGTTTTTTCTGCTATTGTGAGTTGCCGGGAGGATTTAATTGGAGTTTTGGAGAGTTCTGGAACACTTAGACCTTAAATGAGAGTTTAAGTTTTAGAATTTGGATCGTACATGGAACAGTATGAAGATGGCCTCGGCATGGAATTCCATTGGTTCTGTTAGCTCTGTTGGGTGATTTCAGGTTTAGGAGCGTGTTCGGATTATGTTTCGGAGGTCCGAAGTTTATTTAGGATTGAAATGCTGAAAGTCAAAATTTTGAAGTTTTTGACTCGATAGTGTGATTTTTATTTAAGTGTTGGAATGGAATTTCGGAAGTTGGAGTAGCTCCATAGTGTTGAGTGTGACGTGTGCACAAAATTTCAAGTCATTCGGATGAGGTTTGATAGAGTTTTTGATCAAAAGCGTAATTTGTGTGTTTTTGAAGTTATTAGGCTTGAAGCCGATGCTAATTAGTTGATTCGATGTTGTTTGAGGTGTTTTGAAGATTTGCATAAATTTGGATAGTGGTATATGACTTGTTCGTGCTTTTGGTTGAGGTTTCGGGGGCCTCAGAGTGGTTTCGGATGGTTAACAGGAAGTTTGCAGTTGGGAATTTGCAGCTAAAGCTGCTGAGTCTACTTTCATAACCACACCTGCGGCTTGGGGACCAAAGGGTACGATCCCGTAGAAACAAAAGAGGAGCCGCAGATGCGGCCAAGAGGAAGAAGGGCTGGAACCGCATATGCGGGAGTTTTGTCACACCTGCGAGATCCCAGGTGCGGGTAGCCAGTTGCAAAAGAGGAAATCCCCCGTTTAATGAAAAGCCGCAGGTGCGACTTGGTCTTCGCAGAAGTGCAGTGAGGTCCCAAGGCCGCAGATGTGGTTTCATTAGTCAGAAAAGGGGCAGAATCGAGGGTTTAGTTTCAAAACCTTAGAAATTGATTTGAGAGCTCGGGATTGGCAATTTTGAGGGAGATTTGCACATGGGTGTTTTAGGTAAGTATTTCTTACTTGGTTTTGACTAATTTCCACGAATCTGTGCTTAAACTCATCCCTTAAATTCGAATTTGGGGTGGAAAAATTGGAAAAAAGTTAGAAAAGTGCTTAGAACTAATTTTTCTGTTTGGATCAAGATTTTGTTGTCATATTGGAGTAATTTCTCTATATATGATCTTGTGAGAATGTGAGGAATCTGAATTTTTTAATTTTATCCGATTCCGAGACGTGGGCCCCGGGGCGTTTTGCTCATCTTTCCTAATTTCGCACATTAGCTTAGAATTTAACTAGTAGAATCAGATAGTTGAAGTTATATTTACATTATGCAATTGAATTGAATAGATTTGGGTCATTTGGAGTCGAGTTCTCATGGCAAGAGCATGGTTTCGGGTTGATTTTCAGCCGGTTCGAGGTTTCGGGTTGATTTTCAGCCGGTTCGAGGTAAGTGGCTTGCCTAACCTTGTGTGGGGGAAACTCCCCCCAGGATTTGGTATTGTTGATATTTTAAATGCCTTGTACAAGAGATGATGAGTGCGTACTTTTGCTAATTGTTGAAAATCCTATTTTCATTAAGTAACTCTAACTGTGTTTCCTTTCCTTCTTATACTACTTGCAATTTATACATGTTGTTAGCTTAGGGAAGCATGTCTAATTGCTTTATTTGCTAATACTGCCTTATTTGGATTATGTGTAGCATGCAAGGGTAGAAATACATGTTTTACCTTGGTAAGAAATTTGAATTGAATTGAGTATTCTTCGTGTTGTTGTTGTGTGTTTACTTCGGAACTACGGGACGGTATCCAGGGAGATTCCTTACACCTTTATCGATTTGGACTGTAGTGCGGGATATCGAGAGATCCCCAGCACGTATATTGAGGATACTAAGAGATTCTTGGGATACCCAGAGATCCCCAGCATATATATATTGAGAATACTAAGAGATCCCTAGCACACATATTGAGGATATTAAGAGATCCTCGGGATACTAAGAGATCCCCGGTTATTATCTCTGTGTAGAGCGGTATTCCTTTTGTGATTATTTTGGCTCTGTTATAGTTGTTATTATTCTTATTATCATGTGAAACTTCTTACTGTTAGCATTTAATTATATTATCGTATTCCATACTGTTTACGTACTTTTTCAACTATAATCAGTAGGGCCCTGACCTTCTTTGTCACTAACCCGACCGAGGTTAGGCTTGGCACTTACTGAGTACCATTGTTGTGTACTCATGCCATTCCTACGCATGTTTTTCATATGTAGATCCAGGTACTTCGACATAGCCCTACTACCCTTGAGGCGGGGTGATTCGTCGGAGATTTCGAGGTATGTCTGCCGCATCCGCAGACCGAGGAGTCCCTTTCCATTCTCTCTCATAGTATTAGCCTTTTGTATATACTTTTGTTTAGATACTGTGGAGATAGAACACTGTAGTATTCCATAGCTTGTGATTTTATGAGATTCCGGGTTTTGGGAATTGTAATTTCATTTTTAGAGTTGTATTGTATATGCCAAGAGGTATCTTTAAACCTTCAATATGTTTATTCCGCAAGTTTTTATTTGTTTTATTCTATTGTTTCTTTTTCCGCGATTTGTTAGGCTTAGCTAGTCGTAGAGACTAGGTGTCATCATCATAGTTCACGGAGGGCAAACTGGGATCGTAACACTTATGATCCACGAAAGCTATCTTTGGATCTTCAAAATCGGAAGACTCTACCAACAAAGCCCTCAATCGAGGAGCCTCCAACCTTGGAGCTAAAGCCATTGCCCCCGCACCTCAAGTATGAATTCCCTGCCCTTTCTTCTTCTTTACCGATTATTATTTCTTTGTCAACTAACATGCAGGTAGAGTCCACATTTGAGGTGCTACAAAGAAGAAAAAGAGCAATAGGTTGCGGATATCCGGGATATAAGCCCTACCTTTTGAATGCATAAGATTATTTTGGAGGAGAGTGACAAACCCTCCATAGAACATCAAAGAAGATTAAATGAATCAATGCAAGAGGTGGTGAAGACGGAGATAATCAAGTGGTTAGATACCAAGGTTGCGTACCTAATTTTTGATAGCTCGTGGACCTCTCCGATGCATTGTGTCCCAAAGAAAGGGGGAATGACTGTGGTAACAAATGACTAGAATGAATTAATCCCAAAAAGAACCGTGACCGGGTGGAGAGTGTGCATGGACGATAGGAAGCTCAACAAAGTTACTCGGAAAGATCATTTTCCGCTTCCATTTCTTGACCAAATGCTTGATAGGTTGGCCATATGTGCTTTTTATTGCTTCCTTGATGGATACTCTAGCTACAACCAAATTCTTATTACTCTGGAGGACCAAGAGAAGAAAACTTCACATGTCCTTATGGTACTTTCTCGTTTTCAAGGATGCCTTTTGGGTTGTGTAAAGTAACGGCAACTTTTCAACCGTGTATGATGGTTATTTTCACCGGCATGGTGGAGGATATTCTTTATGTCTTTATGGATGATTTTTTTGTGGTTGGGAACTCATTTGAAGAGTGTTTGAACAATTTGATTAGGGTATTGGATAGATTTGAGGAGACAAATTTGGTGTTGAATTTAGAGAAGAGTCACTTCATGGTTGAGAAAGGCATTATCCTCGGCCATAAAATTTCAAAACATGGTATTGAGGTTGACCATGACAAAATTAAGGTGATCTCCAAACTCTCTCCTCCTACATCCGTGAAGAGAGTGAGGAGCTTCTTGGACCATATGGGTTTCTAACACCGATTCATCAAGGACTTTTCCAAGGTGGTTAACCCATTATGCAAAATTTTGGAGAAGGATGCCAAGTTCTATTTTAATTAAGATTGTATGAAGTCCTTCGAGTTGCTTATGTTCAAGTTGACTACTACTCTTATTACCACCACATCGGATTGGAGCTTGCCATTTGAGCTCATATGTGATGCTAGTGATGTTACGGTTGGAGCGGTGTTAGGCAAATAATCAACAAAATCTTCCATCTGGTGTACTGTGTTAGAAAGACCATGAATGATGCCCAAGTCAACTACACAGTGATTGAAAAAGAGCTACTTGTTATTGTTTTTTCCATGCAGAAGTTCCGGCAGTATTTGATGGGTACTAAGGTGATTGTTCACACCAACCATGCGGCGCTTCGCTGTTTGATGAGCAAGAAATATTCTAAGACAAGGTTGATGCGGTGGGTGCTTCTTTTGCAAGAGTTTGATCTACAGATTCAAGACCACAAGGGTAGTGAGAATCAAGTGGCGGACCACTTGTCCCGTTTGGAGGAGGAGGGGAGGCCAAATAATGGCCTTGAGATCAATGATTACTTCCCTTACGAGCAATTTTTATCCATTTCAATGACCGGGATGCCATGGTTCGCCGATCTAGCGAATTATCTTATGAGCGACATTGTACCAAATGACTCGCTTTAAACCAAAGGAGGAAGCTCAAATGGTATTGTTTTGATTACTATTAGGATGAGCCATATCTTTTTCGAATATGTATCGATGCTGTGATCCGGTGATGTGTGTTGGAAGAAGAACAAAAGGGAATTTTTGAGGCTTGCCATTCTTTACCTTATGGTAGTCACCATGGTAGAGCTAGAGCGGCTACTAAGGTTTTACGTGTGGATTCTATTGGCCTTCCCTCTACAAGGATGCTAGTGAGCTTGTCAAGTGTTGTGATGAATGCCAAAGGGCCGGTAGGATTTCTAAGAAGAATGAGATGCCCCTTACCACCATTGTAGGGATTGATATCTCTGATGTTTGGGGTATTGACTTCATGGGACCGTTCGTGAGATCTTATGGGAACACTTACATTTTGGTAGTTGTGGACTATGTGTCAAAATATGTTGAAGCCGTGGCTTCACCCAAAAACGAAGCTCAAAATGTGGTGGCATTCTTGAAAAAGAACATCTTCACATAAGGTTTGGTACTCCGAGGGCCATTATTAGTGATGCGAGTTCGCATTTTACCAACCGCGCTTTTGATACCTTGATCACAAAGTATGGTGTCACTCATAAAGTCTCAAACCCCTACCATCCTCAAGCAAGCGGACAGGTTGAAGTCTCTAACTGGTAGATCAAGAGTATTTTGTCAAATACTGTGAATTCCAGGCGAACGGATTGGGCAAGAAAACTTGATGATGCTTTTTGGGCTTATAGAACGAACTACAAGATGCCGATTGGGATGTCTCCATACTGATTGGTATTTGGGAAGGCGTGTCATCTTCTAGTTAAACTTGAGCATAAGGCTATGTGGGCATTGAAAAAGTTGAACCTTGAGTGGGATGTGACTACAAACCTAAGAATGGCACATTTAAATGAGCTTGATGAATTTCGTGATCATGCCTACACAAGTCTGTCCCTTTACAGGGAGAAGATGACGTACCTACATGACAAGTATATCCACAACAAGCCGTTCAAAGAAGAAGATCTAGTGCTATTGTTCAATTCTCGATTATGGATGTTTCCGGACAAGTTAAAATAACAATGGAGTGGGCCCTTTGAAATAGTGAATGTCCTTTTGGTGCTCTAGATTTTATAAATTAGAATGATGAGGTTTTTAGAGTCAATGGTCACTAGGTTAAACATTATCTTGTCAAGGTTGATGATGGCCACATTGTGGTGGTCTGTCATTTCAAGTGATTGGTAATTTGCATCGTGCAGCGACGTTAAATCAGGCGCTTCTTGGGAGGCAAACCATGTCTTTTTCTTTCTTTTATATTTCTTCTTTAGATTAGATAGGCTTTGTTTTGTACTAACCAGTTTTGAAGTGTATGCACAAATGGGTATGCATTGTAGGGATTGTGCATGAAAATTTTGGTTAAGTGTCAAAATGCATTGTCTCTGAATTTGGCCTGTAAAAATTTCTTACGGAATTGCGGCCACACAATTTTAGTGCGGTCCGCACTGATGTTGCGTCCGCACTCATTTTTTTGTGTTCCATAGCAAGTCGTCTCAAAGGCAAGTAAGGAGTGCAGTCCGCATCAAAATTATACAGCCACTCTTTGGTAAAATACTGGGTCCCACGGGTAAAAGTATAAATAGGGCCTCTTGTATCTGTTTACACTTTTCTACCTTTTTGAACCTTGAAGCTAAGATTGCACAGTAAACCTCCCATTTGCTCTCAAATTTTTCCCTCATTTAATCACTCGCATCTTCATTACAGGTATGTTAATTTCCTTATTAGATTCTTACTCTTTTATTTGTTTTGTTCTTAGATTTAGGGTTAATTACATGCTCAAAAGTGTAAGTGTTTCGTTGTTTTTGCTTAAAATCATATGGGCATCTTGTTGAACGTTAATTGGGGCCTGGGTAATTAGCTAATGAGGTTTGATTGCTAAAACCATGTCAAATAGAGAATAAAAATGCATGAACCCTAGATCAGTGCCACAAAAATTTGAATTGTTGCCGCATAGCCTCTACGAACCGCACACACTTTTGTGTAGTCCGTATTCCTCTAAGTTAGGCAAGAGGTGAGGTTGACTTATGCAGCAGCACTCAAAATTGTATGGCCCAAAATGTCCTTATGCGGCCGCACTCAAAATTGTGAGGTCCGTAATGACCTTGTGCGGACGCACTCATTTTTGTGCGATATGCAATTATGGAACTTCAAAGACCCCAGTAGTCTGAACGTGGGGCTCTGCGGATGCACCCATTTTTGTGCGGTCTGCAATGGACACTCTATTGTCATACTCATTTTTATGCAGTCTACGATCGTTCTCCTTTTATGTGGTCCGTACTGCCCCTTCTAAGAAAGATTTCTTGCAACTGCCAATTATGCTTAAGCATGCATTATAAACTTCAATTATAACCGATTTCTAGTTCTTATGTGTGCAGAAAATGGTTCTTTGCCGTGGCAGAGGAGATACACCAAAAGAGAGGGCAGAACCCTCCCGAGATCAAGTTTGAGGCAAAAGAAATCTGCCTTCCAAAAGGTTATCGGCAAGAAAGCAACTACCAATAGAGCCCCTAAAACCTCATAGACCAGTGAGTACGTCCCATCCGGGGAAGGTTATGAGGGTAACACCGTTCAAGCACAGCCGGAAGCCCAATAAAAACAAGAAGCCCAATGACAACACTTCTAAAGGAGATTTCATTTGATCGATGAGTCTTCTTCAAATGCCAGTTTGTCTGAGGGTTTGGATGAGGGCAGCTAAGACTCTAAGTCCTCTTCTGAACATGCTCCCCCTGCTCCAATAAATGTAGATGATGATGATGGGAGATGGGGCAATACTGCAGTGCCGGGATTGGAAAGATCAAGGAGGCCGGAGATATGGGAGGACAGATTTGTTAGTGCCAATGGCTTCGCCAAATTTAGGGAATGGTGGCTACAGAGGTCACTCACTTTTGAGAGACAGTTTTTAATGAAAGACCTGAACAAAGGTGAAAAAAGTGTAGAATGTGAAGATTCGCTTTGACTCATGTGCACTGAACCAATATGTGGGGTTTCAAGAAGTGGAAACAGTTCAGTATTTGGAGAAGTTAGCTATGGGTGATGCAGCTCGCCCGTGGTTAGATGAGATTCTTGCAATCCCAGGGTCAACACCTCCATGGCTCACAGCAAGGGTTCTAATTTTCCGGGCCACCCTAAACTTTGAAGAAAAAAGGTGGCAATCATTTGTGTGTAGCCGCATTGACCCATGCCTCAATGAAAACATGCTCCCACTTCCCCGTATAGTCTTGATGGCTTCAATTATGGCAGGGTATCCAATAAATGTTGGTGCCATCATGTCCACCAACATCACTTTAGTTGTCTAGAAGGGTGAGAGGTCATATCCATACCCGAATTTCTTCATTGAGTACTTCAAGGATCAAGGGTGGAGCCGAAGCATTATGACACCAAGGTGAAGGCCAAGAAGCCTTTCTCATGGTAACACCTCCTGGGAGTTGACAACCCTAAATTCAAAGGAAAAGATACTACCTCCACTGACTAGTCTGAAGATCCAGCGGTAGTGGATAATGATTCAGCTGCCGAGACTTTTACGGCAGTCGGTGCTTCCACCGGGATGGCAGCCATGCCCTCATCTTCATCTTCCGTACCCCTATTTCTACTATACTATTAGTGCCATTGCCAATGCCGGCTTCATCTACATATCTTCAGACTGCACTGCGAGTCTCCCAGACATTGGTGAGTCTCAACAACTAGATGCAGGTAGCTACTACAAAGCTAATTGTTATATCCGGTGTTATTGCAGCACAGTCCTCAGACCCAGCAGAGCCACAGATACTCCGTCAGTGGAGGAAATATTAAAGAAGATTTTGGAAAACTAGAAAACCATCACGGATACCCTAGTGGTGCATGGGAAGGTCATTGAGGACTTGAGCAAGCAAGTGAACAAGATGAATTCACAATCATCAAAAAGGTCCGTGGACAAGTTGAGAAAGGAGGTCACCAAGATTGCATCTGTCGGAGATCTGCCATTAGACCTGCTTATGGAAACTTCAGTCCCAGCGGCAAAGGAAGCAGCAGTTGGCCAATTTGATGAGCCGGTTTTCACTTCCCACACTACTAAAGAGATGATCCAGATACTCAGCAACACAGTTGTCCCTGAGCCGGATGATGATAAGATACAGCTAGAGGCTGAGGTTGTTGATGATCCTATCCAGACTCAGACCACATAGGGAGCTCTCTTAAGTCTCTACCCTTTCCATGTTCTTATTTTTGTTAAGCATTGGGGACAATGCTTATTTTTTATTTGGGGGGTGGTCTATTCTAATTATTTGACATTTAGGCTGTAATAACTCTAATACTATTTTGCTTTTATCTTTATTTTCCTTTGGTATGTATATATTCTCTCAATTTTATGTAAATATTCATTCCCCTTATGCATATATTCTTCTCCCTTATGTATATATATTCATTTGACTTAGTTTTGCATATTCATTTGTCTCACTTTCCGTAGTTTATTTCATAGCTTCGTATTTGCTTTAGTAGCTTCTTTTGAATTTGCTAGTTTCTTTTTATGTTTTGAGTGAACAATAAGCCTTTGGTTTTCTTAATGCCACAGTTCTTTCCAAAGGTGGATTATAAGTGAATCGGGTGGCTCTTCCTAATGATGGATGGCGTGAAATCCTTCTTAAGGGATTGAGTCTTTTTTCTTTTATGTAAATATAGTTTAGTAATTAATATAAGGGGTTTCAAGCACGCTTCACTTGGCACCAACACACTTACCTATGATCGTATGGTTAAAAACAAGTTGTCGGCAGAAAATAGCTCTAGCTGTGACTCTTTTCACACTAGTGTTGACTTAAGAAATCATCGAGTGGCTCATATCGAGCCATTTGTGATTCTCAATCTAATCTAGGGTTGTTGTGGACCCTCGACTCTGTTCTCTTTAGCAATCTAGAAGCCTGAGAGGTGAGATGTTTAGTTGCAAGTCCAAGTACACATGCTAATGGTCTAGAACTTGCCCTGAATGTTTGTCTAGGTGCAATTCTAAGTATAGTTTGGCTTGAAAAATAATCGTAGGCTCTCCTTGATCATATTTGAAATTTGAAATCTTCCATGGCCTAACAATGATATATCCCTAGTCAACTCCTTTGAGCCGAAGCTTTTTTTCTTTTAATAACCATGTTACAAGCCTTCATCCATTTTGTAATGACCCCCTCTCTTGGCACTCGATATTTCCTTAGCATTCTTGAGAAATAATTGGCAAAAACATAAGTTTGGGGGAGAGAAGAGGAATTTGAAAGTGATAAAAGGTGCAAAGAAGATAAATAAATGAATAAAAGGGAAGGCAAAGAAAAGAAAGAAAGAACAAATAGAAAAATGCCAAAACGAAAGAGAATAAAGTGAAGAGCTTAGGGAAATTCAAAAGAAGAAAGGCTAAAGTAAATAGAAAAGGAGAAAAATGAATATCATGATCCATAAAGAATGACGTTACATCTCTCTAGTTCCCCCTAGGAAGAAGAAAATGACTCAAAAAGTTGAGAAAGTATTATCGCACCTCCTTTTTGCGCTACTGCATCACGAAGGGTGTGGTAAAGGGAGTTTTTCCAATTAAAGGACAATCGAAACGGGATTCGTTTATTAAGAGATTCAGAGTCTCCACTTGGGAGATTTATGATATCCCAAGTCACCGGTTGAATCCCAAATCGAGGAAAAGATTGACTCTGTATTACAGTCCGCGAACCAGAAATCTAAGTAAGGAATTCTGTTAACCCGGGAGAAGGTGTTAGGCATTCCCGAGTTCCGTGGTTCTAGCACGGTCGCTCAATTTTCGTATTCCGCTTATTTATCTGATTTTAAAACATGCTTTAACTTATGTGCCTCTTTTAACTTTTAACCGCTTTTATTTCAAATTATTAAAGAAAATTGAATGTCGTTTAAAACATGTCTTTGGATCGCGTCACATGAAATGCACCTGCCATCCTGAACACATTTGACTCGACGTTTTGGGATTTGGATCTGGGTCGCATGAAATGCACACCCGAATTTAGGAATGTAAAATTATTAAAGACACGCCTAAAGAGACTAACGCATTATTATTTTTAGGGAAGGCCGTGAAATTCGCTAAACAACCCGTCCCGAAATCTAAAAATCTAAGCATTTTAATATATACATTCATGAGGGCCCCGAGATTTGCGTTTTATTTGGTGAGGATCGTCTCATTTATTTTAAAAGGACGATCCTAAAGTGACTACATTTTTTCTATTTTTCCGTCTGTAGTAATAAAGAAAAGGTCCTAATTAATTACATGCTTATAAGTTCGGGCCTCTTATTAGTTAATAGATTAAGGCAAATGCAAACGGAAAATTGCATTCGAGCTCGCATAAAGGGAGATTGTTTCGTGCCGTATTCTATAAGCGAATATTACTAAAGCTGAAATTATAAATAGCATACGAGATTAACAAAAATATTAAGACAAACTAACCATTCTCTAATTAATTTAAACTAACATTTTTAGATGATTGAGACTAATGGAATTAACTACTAGAAGATGTTATTCTGGATTCAAACACTGGCCTATATACTGCCTAATGGAATCAGATTCTTGGTAGAATTAGCTAGATAATTAAGGCTACATTGCACTAGGA
>MU747608.1:11949-47640 GCA_026770625.1 Nicotiana glauca
TTGAATTGATCATTTATTGAGGGCCGTGCAACTTTATTCTTTAATTGTGGCAAGGCTCATCTCATTTATATTATTAAAGGGCAATCCTAAAGAAACTATATTCCTTATTGGTTTCTATCCTTAACTCAAAGCAAAGAACCCAAATTAATTCGAACATTTTATTATTGTAACAATCTTCAATTTTAAAATTTAATAGGCCCAATATTCATGCGTTGTTAAAAGTCTATAGAAAACAGGCCTTGGGCAAGCCCAAGCCTTCACAGGTCAATCTGATTATTGTCACGGGCTTGTGTTAGGTGAATCAAAGCCCAAAATCATATCAGGCCAATAGGCCTTACACTAATCTAAAACTTAACGCAAATACTGATTGAAATATGATGAATTGACTTTCTAAATTACTATAAGTGTATTCAGTGATATTGCAGAAATTAACAAAGTAGCCTTTAAATTTTCGGATTCTTATTCGTTGGTTTCTCTATTTATTTGTAAATTCTAAACATTAACGAAATAGGATCTAATCAAAACATAGTTAAAAAAATCAAAACAGACATAAATTGAACTACTGAAAACGTTATTATCACTGAACAAACATCTGAAATTGCTACTTTAATTATTAACTTCTTCAATCAAAGTTAAACTAATCTAATCAAGGTATACTGGAATCAGTAACCTGCTTCCAGATTTATTTATAGACTAACTGTTCGAACTATTTTAAATCCACTAGATTCACTAGATTCTAAAATTCTATTAGAGTACTATTACAAATCCAATATCATCTCTAATCTAATATAAAAGTAAACAGTCCGATATTTATAGTCCAATACAAGTTCAATTAATCCTAATTAATACATATAACCACTGCATCTAAACAATCTAATTAGATTACAACTCGTTTATCAACTAAGCTTCAGAATAACAATCAGATTCTCGTTTTCATTGCTCAAAACTTGAAGTACAGCAATAGAAACAACTATGTACTTGGAAAATGAATGAAATTGATGAGATTCTAGGTCAATTTGTATATATTAGATACCCAATCTAGAATCTTCTATCTTGGTATATTTCCTATCTTACCCTCACTTCAATTCAAAATTTTCTAAATTACCCTTTTCTTGTGCCCATATTACCCCTACTTCCTAAGGCTTATTACCCTTAAACCTTTTGTTGTGTCCAAATTACCCCTGAATCCCAATCAAATTTACCAAATTCCCTACTGCCCTTTACCCTTTTTCCCTTTAAATTAGATTAATTTTACAAAATTACCCTAATACTAATTTTCAGAATTAACTACTAGTTACTTATCAAAATAAAATATAATCAGAAACTTAGTTAACAATCAGCTATAACCAATCGAACAGTTAATTCAAACTAATTATTATCAATTCAATTCCTAAAACTAACAAGTAACAAAATTATTTCTAACAAAATATCAGAATCAAAAAATTTTTAAGAACTAACAGTTAACAGAATCGAAAATTCAGAAGCCAACAAAAATCTAATTTTATTAACCCTAATTTACTAATCAAGTTACTTATTAAAATCCTATTTTGACATCAAAATTTAAATCTAAAAATATCAGAATCTAATTTTTAAAACCCTAAAACTAATATTCAAACATTATACTGTTATTATCAAGAATTAATTTCCTAGTTAAAAACTAAAAGAACAAATAATAAAACAGAAGAACTCATGCAAAAAGGGAAAGAAAAATAAGTGCAAAAAGGAAACTTAGTTTTTTTTTTCCAGACTTTCTACTTTTCTTTTTCTTCTTTCTTTTTCTCTCTTTTTTTAGTTGAAAGCTTTCCAAGACTTCAGGGGCCTTGGATATCATTTTCTTGGTTTTTAGTCGCCGGCAGACCTTTGAGTTTTGATTTGAGCTTTGCCGGTGTCTTTTAAGACTTGAAAGTTTCAGAACTGGGCTAAGGACGTCAAGGGGGATCTTTGGTGTGATTTTGGAACGATTTGAGTGAAGTAGTGTTCGCCGGAATTAGGGTTCCGGCGACACTCTTTTTTTTATTCGAGAACAAGGACACTAATTCGAGGGAAAAGAATTAGAGGGGTGGAATAAGAAGGTCTAGACGATTATGGGGTGTTATTGGTGGGCCGGTTGGTAGAGGCGGCGTCTCCCGCCGGTAGGGTTCTGGCGGGGACTGGAGAGGACACAGGGGCGGCTAGGGTTATACGGAAGGAGAAGAGATGAAATGATTTTAGAGTTATATGTATATCTGATATATTAAAAGACCATTGATGATCTTGAATTGTTGGATCACATAGATTAACGGCTCAGATTCATTGAGCCTTGAAACGACAACGTTTGATTTTAATGAAAATGCAACTTAGTCCATTAGATCAATCAAATGAACGGCCTAGATTGAAGTTGCAATACAGTGTCGTTTTACTTATTAGTGGTCTGTGTTATGTGACCATTGGATCATTAATTTCAACGGTCCGGATCAAATGTGATTAAACGGGGTCGTTTGGACTTCCTGGGCAGACCGGGTAAAATTCTTTTTGGGCCTGGGCATTTCCTGGTTTTGGGCTAGTAATTACTCCGATTTTTAGCCCAAATCTTATTATTTTGTATTTTTGTATTTATTTTCTGATTTTATTAAATTGTTAAACTAATTAATTTCTAGAATTTATTCAACATCTATTTTATAGTAATTTTCAATTAAAACACTAAAAATGCTATTTTTGATTTTCCATTAATTTTTTTAAAAATGAATTAATACTAAAACTGTAAAAATTAAAAATCCTAATGCATATGCATATTTTTGTATTTTTAATATGAATTATTATGCAACTAATTAACACAAAAATACCACAAATATCAACAAAATTGAAAAAATCATTTTGTTTGGATTTTTAGGAATAGTTTGCTTAGGGCATAAATCACGTGCTCACACCAATCGTCCATGACCCTATGAGTCCAAATATATAATTTGTTTTAAGATTCGACCCCAAGTTGAGGTTGAATCACCCAAAATTCTCAAACCCCTAACTCTACCCAAAACCCATAATTTCTACCTTGAATCTCATGATTTAGGGCTAGGATTTCAGTAATTAATGAAGGAAATTGAAGGAAACAAGTTTAACAATGCTTACCCAAGAAGTTTTGATGAAAGGAAGCTTCAATGGACGCATAAGTGCTTGGAGAAGAAAGGGTTTCATGTATTTTTATGAAAATCCTGAGTCACTGTTCTGTTTTTAACTTAAAAATTCGCTGGGCAAAATTTCCCTTCGCGTTCGCGAAGGGTAAATTGGGAAATGCATCGCGAATGCGTGAAGGGGAGCGCGAACGCGTAGAAGAAAATGCTGAGGGCCCAGGGTTTGTTATACACGAATGCGATAAGGGGATCGCGAACGCGGTGAAAGGGGAGGCTGAACTACGCGAATGCGTGAATACAGGCACGAACGCGATGAAGGACGAGGCTGAAGCTTCGCGAACGCGTGAGTCCTAGCGCGAACGCGATGAGTAAAATCACTGTGCACCCGCTGCAGATTTTCTGCAGTTTTTTCTAAGACCAAAACCACCCCGATACCTATCCGAAACTCACCCGAGCCCTCGGGGCTCCAAACCAATTATGCACACTGACTCAACAACATCATACGAGCTTGCTCAAGTGATCAAATCGCCAAAATAACATCATTTACATAGAATCAAGCCTCAAAACTCATGATTTTTCTTCTAAACTTCATAAACTTTCAAACTTGGAACTTATAGTCCAAAACACATCAAACGACGTCCGATTTTGACCAAACTTCACAGAAAGCGCTTAAACAATATATAAGACATGTACCGGGCGTTGGAACCAAAATACATGCTCGATACCACAATCTTTTAATAAATTTTTATTTCTATTTTCCTTAATAATTTTAGAAAAACAATTTCGCGGAAAAATTCATATCTCGTGCTCTATACCTCCGAATTCGACTCCGGGCACATGCCCGAGTCCCATATTTTTACGGACCTTTTGGGACCGTCCAATCTCGGGTCCGGGTCCATTTACCAAAATGTTGACCAAAGTCAACTATGATCATATTAATATCAAAATTCTTCAGATTTTTCAAAAAATTCATATATTGTGGAAGGCGAAGAAGGCCTCCTTCCGGGGGGGCCCGAGCCATCAGTGAGATACCACTCAGGAAGGGCTAGAATTCTAACCTTCTGTCAGGACCTACGGGCCAAGGGACAGTCTCAGGTAGCAGTTTCTATGGGGCGTAGGCCTCCCAAAAGGTAACGGAGGCGTGCAAAGGTTTCCTCGGGCCGGAAGGAGATTGGCCCTTGAGTGCAAAGGCAGAAGGGAGCTTGACTGCAAGACCCACCCGTCGAGCAGGGATGAAAGTCGGCCTTAGTGATCCGANNNGCACCTCGATGTCGGCTCTTCGCCACCTGGGGCTGTAGTATGTTCCAAGGGTTGGGCTGTATATTCTGTAATATAACCCACGAAATAGTCTATGTATCGCTCACCCTGCGTCAAACCTATTGCCTACAATTAATTCTATCTAGGCTAAATGACGTAGGTATATTCCAGGGTGACCGGGTTTTATTCCCTATAGAGTTGGTAATATGTTAATATCATTCAACATAAAAGCTTTCTAGCTACGCGCCCGGACTGCGCACGTAAATCTAGGCAAGTAAAAATGAGATTTTCAAGGCCTCGAAAGCACGAAACAAGTGAGAAAACAGGTGATGACCCCTTTGGGTCGTCACATTCTCCACCTTTAAAACAACCGTTCGTCCTCGAACGAACAAAAGAAAGTAGTGCCTGAGTCAGGAAATAGATGTGGATAATGGCTCTGTATATCGGACTCGGACTCCAGGTTGAGGCCTCAGGGGGCTGACCTCTCCACTGAACATGAACAGAGGGAAAGCTCTTAGATCTCAACTGACGAACATGCCGGTCTAGAATAGCTACCGGATCCTCCTCATAAGATAAATCCTTGTTCAACTGGACAGTGCTGAAGGCTAACACATGTATAGGATCGCCGTGATACCTCCGAAGCATAGATACATGAAAAAGTGGATGCACGGCTGATAAGTTAGGTGGCAATGCAAGCCTATAAGCCACCTCTCCCACTCGATCAAGAATCTCAAACGGACCAATTACCTAGGGCTAAGCTTGCCCTTCTTTCCGAACCTCATCATGCCCTTCATAGGCGACACCTGGAGCAATACCCGCTCTCCAACCATAAAATCTACATCTCGGACCTTACGGTCTGCATAACTCTTCTGCCTGGACTGAGCTAAACGCAGCCTCTCCTGAATGATCTTGACCTTATCTAAGGCCTCCTGAACTAAGTCTGTACCCAATAACCGAGCCTCTCCCGGCTCAAACCGTCCGACTGGAGACCGACATCGCCTACTATACAGAGCCTCATATGGAGCCATCTGAATGCTAGTCTGGTAGCTGTTGTTGTAGGCGAACTATGCTAAAGGCAAAAACTGGTCCCACGAGCCTCCAAAGTCAATGACACAAGCTCGAAGCATATCCTCCAAAATCTGAATAGTCCGCTCGGACTGACCGTCCGTCTGAGGATGGAACGCTGTGCTCAACTGAACCTGGGTACCTAAATCTTGCTGAACTACTCTCCAGAAGCACGAGGTAAATTGTGTACCCCGATCTGAAATGATGGATACCGGTATGCCATGAAGGCGAGCAATCTCTCGGATATAAATCTCCGCTAGCCTCTCGGATGAATAGGAGACTGCTACTGGAATGAAGTGTGCTGACTTGGTCAGCCTATCCACAATGACCCAAATAGCATCAAACTTCTTCCGGGTCAATGGAAGTCCATTAATAGAATCCATGGTAATCCTCTCCCACTTTCACTCGGGAAGCTCAATCCTCTGAAATAAGCCACCGGGTCTCTGGTGCTGATACTTGACCTATTGACAGTTCAAATACCAAGCCACATATGCAAAAATATCCTTCTTCATCCTACGCCACCAATAATGCTGCCGCAAGTCCCGATACATCTTCGCGGCGCCCGGGTGAATAGAATACCGAGAACTATGGGCCTCCGCTAAGAATAACTCTGGAATCCCATCAACATTGGGCACACAAACTCGTCCCTACAATCTCAAAACACCATCATCACCTAAGGTCACTTCGTGGCACCTCCACGCTGCGCCGTGTCTCTCAGGACACACAAATGGGGATCATCAAACTGCCGATCACGGATACACTCCAATAGAGAAGAACGAGCAACCGTACAAGCCAATACTCTGTTGGGCTCAGAAATATCTAATCTCACAAATCGATTGGCCAAGGCCTGAATATCTAAAGCAAACAATCTCTGGCTGACCGGGATGTAGGCAAGACTACCCATGCTGCCAGACTTCCTATTCAATGCATCGAGCACCATATTGGCCTTACCCAGGTGATATAAGATAGTAACATCATAATCTTTCAACAACTCTAGCCATCTCCTCTGTCTCACATTCAACTCCTTCTGCTTGAACAAGTACTGAAGGCTCTTGTGATCCGAGTACACCTCACACATCACACCATACAGATAATGCCTCCAAATCTTCAAAGCATGAACAACAGCTGCCAACTCTAGATCATGAACTAGATAATTCTTCTTGTGGATCTTCAACTGTCTCGAATCATAGGCAATGACTTTGCCATCCTGCATCAATACTGCACCAAGCCCAATGCGGGAAGCATCACAATAGACTGTGTAAGGCCTTGAACCCGTGGGAAAAACCAATACCATTGCCGTAGTTAGAGCTGTCTTGAGCTTCTAAAAGCTCGCCTCACACTCATCTGACCACCTAAATTCGGCACCCTTCTGGGTCAATCTGGTCATCGGGGCCGCAATAGACGAAAATCCTTCTACGAACCGACAGTAATAACCTGCTAGACCCAAGAAACTTCGAATCTTGGTCACTAAAGCTAGTCGAGGCCAATTCTTGACTACCTCAATCTTATTTGGGTCTACCTGAATACCCTCTGCTGATACAATATGACCCAGAAATGCAACCGAACTCAACCAGAACTTGCACTTCAAAAACTTAGCATATAACTGACTATCCTTCAGAGTCTGGAGAACCACTTTGAGGTGCTGCTCGTGCTCTTCCTGGCTGCGGGAGTACACCAGAATATCATCAATAAAGACTATCACGAATAAGTCTAGATAAGGCCTGAACACTCGGTTCATCAACTCCATAAATGCTGCTGGGGCATTTGTCAACCCAAATGACATGACTAATCGTAGTGCCCATACCGAGTGTGGAATGCTGTCTTTGGGACATTAGACGCCCTAATCCTCAGCTGATGGTAGCCAGATCTCAAGTCTATCTTTGAGAACACCCTTGCTCCCTGAAGATGGTCAAATAAATCATCAATCCTCGGTAGTGGATATTTGTTCTTTATCGTCACCTTGTTCAACTGTCGGTAATAAATACACTCCGCATCGAACCATTCTTCTTCTTTACAAATAACACCGGCGCACCCCAACGAGAAACACTAGGCCTAATAAAACCTTTCTCTAGTAAATCCTTCAACTAGTCCTTTAACTCTTTTAACTCTGGCGGGGCCATGCGATACGGCGGAATAGAAATGGGCTACTTGTCCAGAACCAGATAAATACAGAAATCAATGTCCCTGTCGGGCGGCATATCCGGCAGGTCTGAAGGGAAAACCTCGAGAAACTCCCGAACAATAGGAACTGAGTCAATAGAAGGAACCTCTACACCGGAGTTGTGAACATATGCCAGATAAGCTAAACACCCCTTCTCGACCATGCGTCGAGCCTTAACATAAGAAATAACACTGCGAGTGGCATGACCTGAGGTCCCTCTACACTCTAGTCGGGGCAATTCTGGCAAGGCCAAGGTCACCGTCTTGGCATGGCAATCCAAGATAGCATGATACGGGGACAACCAATCCATCCCCAAAATAACATCGAAATCCACCATATCTAAAAGCAGTAAATCAACACGGGTCTCAAGACCCTCAAACACAACCACACAGGAATGATGCACCCGATCGACTACCATGGAGTCACCCACCGGTGTAGACACATAAACAGGAATGTCCAAAGAATAACTAGAAATAGCTAGGCAGGGTGCAAAATAGGAAGACACATATGAATATGTAGACCCAGGGTCAAATAACACTGGCGCATCTCTATCACAAACCAGAATAGTACCTATAATAACAGCATCTGACACCTCCGCCTCTGGCCTGGCTGGCAAAGCGTAAAATCGGGGCTCAGCCCCACCTCCCTGAACCATGTCTCTAGGACGATCGGGCACCGACTGACCCCTACCTCTGGCGGCACGGCCTCCACCTCTACGGTTCTGAACTCCACCTCTATAATCCCTACCCTCGCCCCTGGCTGGCTGGACAGGCTGTGGGTCAACTGATGCCTGAATCATGGGGCGAGGAACCTGCTGCTGTGACTGTGTACCCCTCAATCTCGGGCAAGTTCTCCTGATGTGACCATACTCACAGCACTCATAACACCCCTTGTACGATGAGACTAGCCCTGACGGCCCGAATGACCTCCACGAACACTCTAAAGAGGCTGTGCACTGATGGGCTGCTGATCAGAATACTGCCCACGAAAACCACGATCACCTAAGACACCTTGTGATGCCTGGAGGGCTGACTGAAAAGGCTTGGAAGACTGGCCCCTATCATAAGAATCCCTGCCTCCAGATGAGGCACCACCAAATCGACCTGAGTGACAGGGCCTTTTGTCTGCCCTATAACCACTCCCTATGGTAGAACCATCTCGATCCTCCGGGCCATATTGGCTGCCTCCTGAAAAGTAATGTCACTACCCGCCTCTCTGGCCATCTGAATAGGCTGGATCAAACCATCAATAAATCTCCTCACACTCTCCCTATCAGTGGGGAGTATGACGAAGGCATGGTGAGCTAGATCGATAAACCGAGTCTCGTACTGGGTGACCATCATAGACCCCTGCTGGAGGCACTCAAACTGCCTCTGATAAGCATCCCTCTGAGTAATGGGAAGGAACTTCTCTAGAAACAACTCCGAGAACTGATCCCAAGTCAAAGGCGGCGACCCTGCTAGTCTGGCTGAACAGTAATCCCTCCACCAAGTCTTGGCAGATCCAGATAAATGAAAAGCCGCAAAATAAACTCCATTGGACTCCACAATGCCCATGTTCCGAAGAACCTCGTGGCAACTATATAGGAAATCCTGGGGGTCCTCAGAAGAAGCTCCGCTGAATAAAGCAGTGAAGAGCTTGGTGAATCTGTCCAACCTCCATAGAGCATCTGCGGACATAGCCGCTCCATCACCGGTCTATGCAACTACCCCCGGCTGAACTGCTGCAGCTGTCTGAACCAGTGGAACCTGAGTCTGGGGAGCTACCTGCTTCGGAGTACGTGCTGTAGGAGTCTGGGCTCCTCCTCCAGCCTGGGAAATGGCTGGTGATGCAGGAAGTAATCCTGCTCGGGTGACACTCTCCATGAGGCCAACCAAATGGACCAAGGCGTCCTGAAGAACTAGGGTAGCAATAAACGCCTCTGGGACCTGTGCTGGGCCCACCGGAACTGTCTGGGATGGGGCCAGAACCTCCTCGTCAAGGCCAACCTGAGGGTCTGCCACTGGTGCTACTGCTGGTGGCTGGGCCCTGCCCCTACCTCGGCCCCTAGCGTAGCCATATCTTCTGCCCCTAGCGGGAGCTGCCTGGGGCTCGGACTGCTAATCGGTGGATGAGGAAGCGCGTGTTCTCACCATCTTCGAAAGAACATAGTAGACATTCAATCAGTATTTGAGAAACCAAATCGTAAGACAAGAAAGAACAAACGAGGGATTTTTCCTAACTCAATAGACTTTAGGGAACAAGTACAGACGTCTGCATACCTACCCCTGAGACTCTACTAAGTTTGTCCGTGAATTATGAGACCTATGTAACCTAGTGCTCTGATACCAACTTGTCACGACCCGGATTTCCCACCGTCGGGATTGTGATGGCGCCTACTCGTAGTAGCTAGGCAAGCCAACTTATTTACCTTTTCATCATTTAAACAATTATCTTAACAGTCTATAGCATCAATATAATACCTTAATTCTAATGGTAATAATAGCGGAAGTCTGTCTGATAAATATGAATCCAAATGCAGAAAAGTCATTAAAACCTCTACCCAAGATTTGGTGTCACATTACTCACGAACTACTAAAGATGTACTAAAAACAATGGTATGAAAGAAATATGTAAGCTGTCTGTCTCGAAAACAATGAGGTAACAATCTAATAAAAAAAACATAAAGAAGAGACGCCGAGCCTGCGGACGCCTGCAAGGCTACCTCTGTCTCGTGAAAAAAATGAAATCCTGCTCTCGTACTAATGCTGCTCCTCAAAACCTGGACCTGTGCAAAAATGCACAGAAGTGTAGCATCAGCACAACCTACCCCATGTGCTGGTAAGTGTCTAGCCTAACCTTGGAGAAGTAGTAACGAGGTTAGACTGGATACCACATAAACCTGTGCAGTTATAAATATACAACGGAACATCGAAAACAAGGCAATTAACAACATGGGAAGGGGAAACATGCTATGGGGAGATACAATATTAACAGTAACCCCAAGTAACAAACTAGCGCAGCTTAGACTCATAATGAACAAGGAATAATTACTCAATACAAACACATGGCATCAATAACTGTTGCGGCGTGCAACCCACTCCACAAATATCACTGTTGCGGCGTGCAACCCGTTCCGCAAATATCATTGTTGCGGCGTGCAACCCATTCCACAAATATCACTGTTGCGGCGTGCAACCCGACCCATATCATTTATCAGGTATCACTGTCGAGGCGCGCAACCCGACCCTCATATATCGTTGTTCAATGTTGCGGCGCACAACCCGCTCCTCAATATCATTCAATAATCTGACTCTCCAAACAACATTCACAATTAAGGGACATAACAATAAGCTAACATTTGACAAAAATCCCGGCAAGGGAATAATCAACAACACTTTCCTTTTATTACTTTTCTTATCTTATAATTCACTCTACCATTTTAAGCCAACGCTCCCAAATCATCCAGTCATTTCATATACTTTCAATATTCGTATCATAATTCGAGCCAATGCTCCCAGGAATCAAATAATTATTTTACCGTTCTCATGTTATTCACAACATATAGAATTTCTCCAATAAACACGGAGTTCACAACCAAGTCATGGAAATAACGTTATAAGGACTCATGGTCATGCTAGGCACCAATGTATAGATACTCGTCACCATGCCTATGCATCGTACTCGATCACATAGCAATTAGCAACAAGATTCAACTCCTATTCCCTCAAGCTAGGGTTAAACCCAACACTTACCTCAAAGCTTTGAAATCCACTTAATCCTCAACTATTGCTTTACCTCGAGGTTCCACCTCCAATACAGTGATATCTAGGCACAATAAATTTAATAATATCAATAAAGACTCAATGGCAACGTCCCATAGCTTAAATATGAATTTTCTAGCATTATTCCAAAAATCCCAAAATTAGACACCGGGCCCACATGGTCCAAACTCGAGGCTCGGACCAAAACCCAATCACCCATAACCCCACGAGTCCAAATATATAATTTGTTTTAAGATTCGACCCCAAGTTGAGGTTGAATCACCCAAAATTCTCAAAACCCTAACTCTACCCAAAACCCATAATTTCTACCTTGAATTTCATGATTTAGGACTAGGATTTCAGTAATTAATGAAGGAAATTGAAGGAAACAAGTTGAACAATGCTTACCCAAGAAGTTTTGATGAAAGGAAGCTTCAATGGACGCCTAAGTGCTTGGAGAAGAAAGGGTTTCGGGTATTTTTATGAAAATACCGAGCTACTGTTCTGTTTCTAACTTAAAAATTCACTGGGCAAGATTGCCCTTCGCGTTCGTGAAGGGTAAACTGGGCAACGCATCGTGAACGCGTGAAGGGGAACGCGAACGCGAACGCGAACGCGAACGCGAACGCGAACGCGTAGAAGTAAATGCTAAGGGCCCAGGGTCTGTTATACGGGAGCGCGATAAGAGGATCACGAACATGGTGAAGGGGGAGGCTGAACTATGCGAACGCGTGAATATAGGCGCGAATGCGATGAAGGACGAGGCTGAAGCTTTGCGAACGCGTGAGTCCTAGTGCGAATGCAATGAGTAAAATCACTGGGCACCTGCTGTAGATTTTCTACAGTTTTTCCTAAGACCAAAACCACCCCGATACCTATCCGAAATTCACCCGAGCCCTCGGGGCTCCCAACCAATTATGCACAATGACTCAACAACATCATACGAACTTGCTCGAGTGATCAAATCGCCAAAATAACATCATTTACATAGAATGAAGCCTCAAAACTCATGATTTTTCTTCTAAACTTCATAAACTTTCAAACTTGAAACTTACAGTCTGAAACACGTCAAACGACGTCCGATTTCAACCAAACTTCACAGAAAGTGCTTAAATAATATATAATACTTGTACCGAGCATCAGAACCAAAATAAGAGCCCGATACCACAGTCTTTTAATAAATTTTCATTTCCATTTTTCTTAATAATTTCAGAAAAACAATTTCACGGAAAAAATTCATATCTCGGGCTCTAGACCTTTGAATTCGACTCCGGGCACATGCCCGAGTCCCATATTTTTCTATGGACCTTCCGGGACCGTCCAATCTCGGGTCCAGGTCTGTTTACCAAAAATATTGACCAAATTCAACTATGATCATATTAATATCAAAATTCTTCAAATTTCTCACAAAATTCACATATTTCAACATAAAAGCTTTCCGGCTACGCGCCCGGAATGTGCACGCAAATCGAGGCAAGTAAAAATCAGGTTTTCAAGGCCTCGAAAGCACGAAAAGAGTGAGGAAACAGGTGATGACCCCTTTGGGTCATCACACTAAGCTTGAAAGGTTATAATCTATTTGTTATCTACTTAAAGCTCAAATCAAATTATTTAAGGAAGTCTAACATATTAATTACGCTTAGGAAGATATACGACCTTTAAAGGCAATAGTCCCATTTGAAAGAAGAGCATTGGGTCCAGCTAATGATGGAATGGTCCACAATATGGCTGAAGCTTACGAAGCCAGGACCAATGATACGTTTACAAAATGGTAACAATTCAAACTGGGCCCTAGTTGGGCCGGGTTCTTATGGTCTAATTTAGTCATACCCAAAACACAGTAATGTGGGAATAATCAACAAAACCTAAAGTCTACTTATCAGATCTGAATCATAAATTAAACCCTTCGACAATAAATTAACTAAATAACATAAATTCCTTGTTTTAGCATGTATCTTTGAACTAGATCCGTTACGGCTAAACGACAAGCACAATGCATTAATTATTTGATAGTTAGAACTGGCGAACACTATTTATGAAAGGAAACTCGAACCTGCATAACATTAGTCACTTCTCATCACTTTCGAGTGAACTAACATGTTCTAATTCGGCCTATAACCAAAACCCATATATATACTCAAAACTAAAAAGCATTTCAACAAAACATGAATAGGCATAAGCCTGAACCTAAACCTCGCTTTTGCATGAACAAACCTCATTTAAAGCCTAATAGAGACATTTATGGACTGTATTCCGACATATGATAGCGATGCATACTATAACCATGGAACTGATTCATCAGATTTCTACCAGTGCAAAAGGCATTCAAACCTTGAAGAAACCACGGGAGGGTGAACATGAAAGTTAACATTATTAACCCATTGTCCCTTATGCTAATAGTTACAAACCACTTATATAAGCCTAAATCAAGCAAAAGGTCATTGTAAATCAGGAACAAATCAAGGAAACCAAACAAAAGAAATCTCATGCTTCAATTCTTCATATCAATTCATGCTCTCAAATTCGAGCTTCATGATCAACAAGGTTACAAAAGGGGTGTACCTGGAAGTGCAAAAATACCAAAGGAGTGAGATGAGCAGCAGTAGCAGCAAAGCAGAAACAATCTCTAATCTAATGAGATATCGAGCACAAACAACTCCAAAACTAGAGAAAGCAGTTCAGCAACAAAAATCCAATCTTGAATACACACTAAACCCAACATACACAGAACCCAAGCCTCAAGCTATTCAGAAGTATTTCAGGTTAAGGAGAGAATTGAAAAATTACTCAATGCTTTGATGAAACAGTAACAAAATCTTTAGGATTTCTATCACTGGAGTTCTTCTTTCTTTCTTGCAGTTTCTATGTTTTCTCTATATCAAAAATCTTTGTCTAGAGTGTATATTAGTGTATATCAGTGTGTATCAGATTTTTTTCACTCAATGCTCTCTTTTCTCTCTAAAAATGTCTCTCTTCATCTCCCCCCTCCCTAGATATTCCATGTATGGTTTTATAGGTATCTTAGAAGAGGGGCTGCCTTATACTGATAGGTTGCGTTTGTAAAAAAAAAAGTATCCTAGTGACTGTCATTTCCACTTAAGATTTCTAAGGTATGGGTCCTATTTTAAATGCCCCTTTTATATCCTAAAGTTCTAAAATGTAGTGTATTCCTACTGTACAACAGGCTGCCCATTTACTTTTTGGACAACTGCTGCACTTGTTTAAATATTTCTACATTAATTGGGGACTTTTTTTAATCATTTAAGATTATTCTCTGAAACACTTGGTTGTATAACATGCTGTCCATTTCAATTTGGACAGCTGCTCTATTATTTTAAAATCATTTCAGCATCCTTTTAAGGTTTCTCGGATCTGATTATTAGGTGCACTTTCTCTAATATGCCTTTGGATTTCTGAAATTCCTATAAAGTTCCTCATCTAGTCAATCATCTAACTCTAGTTAATTATCTGATTCTAATTAGTCAACCCTATTTATGACTCTTGGTTAGTCTTACTGTGTATTTAAACAAACTCTCTTAGATTCAAATCTAAATCCGATGTTTAGAAGATTTTGTTGGATCTTACTTGAATTGTTAGTTTGAAGTGTTTATTAAACCCTAGGTCTTAGGTTTAGCTGAGTTAGGTTCCTAGGATTAATTCTCATTCCTGTTCCTTAGTTTTCAAAGTTATTACTGATTCCACAATTGATTCATCAAACTGTTAAACCAAATAGGTCAGAGTGAAGTCAATTCATCCAAAAAATAGAAGACAGATTAAAGGATTTGAATATTCGAGCATGATATACGAGGGTAAACTAAAACAGGATCAGTTCTAAGTCCTATAAATGCAGGTGACTCATCTAAATTCCAAAAACTATACTATGTCATTTTGAGTATTCAAACATGAATCGATTTAAGAGTGTGAGTAAACCAAATCAATATAATAGTCAATTACTTAAGACGTGAGTTAAAGCTATGAAACTAAAGGCAGTACAATTTGAAATTGGCTATTAGATAATGAAATCTATTCAGGTTTCGAGCTATACTAGCACATATAAACAGAAAGAAACGAAAAAAGGAGAAACAGTTTGTTCTAAAAGGAAAAACTAAAAAAAAAAAACAGTGAATTACTCTTAATCTTATTCGTGCCATGAACAGACAAAGGGTGTAAAACATGTAAAAAGACAAGAGGGGTACCCGTTTGAAGGGTTGAGAGAACTCCGGCGGCTTGCCGGAGTTTGGCCGGACTCCGATGGGCTTGAAAATGGATCAAACCCTCACGAATCAATAGCTCTCGTTGAGAGCTATTGACTCATGTAGGTCTGAACCATTAATTATCTCTAAATAGACTGGTACTCATTTTTTAGGTTTTTCCAGTTCTTAGATCCGAAATTACTCTAAATCGGTTTTTTAGGGGAATAGGATGGAGCATGTGAAAGAGGAGACGAAAGGGATTGCCTGGTGAAATTTTGGTGAGGTTTGCAGATTGCTCCGCCAGCGTAGGCGATTTTCAACAGTGGAGATGCGATGGTAGGCGGCGGATGGCGACGGGGCTAAGGCGGAGTCTGGCGTGGTTCGAGGGCCAATCTCGAAGGGTCTAGGTGGGGGTGTGTAAATGAGGGGGGGCTGGGTATCAAAAAGGCTAATATATTTTTTGGGGTATGGAATCTGGACCGTTGGATCGAAATGGATCAATGGCTCAGATCAATTAGAGGAGGGAAATCTCTGTCGTTTTAACTAAGTGGGTATGGACCGGTGTAGGGAAAACGGGTCGGGTTAAGTGTCATGGGTACGAGATGAACTTTGGACCATTGGATGGGGGATGGATGAACGGTTGAGATCTATTGACATTGAAACGACGTAGTTTCCCTACCATACTACGTCGTTTCACTGGCTCGCCAGATTGAGACAGATCGCCATCGAGAGCGTGAGGAGAGGGAGTCCAAGAGGCATCGAGGTTCAGGTAGCTTCAATGGTGCTCTTTCTAGGAGCCAGTTCCAACGTGCAGAGGTCATTCCTTCAGACCTCCTCAGTCAGGTTGCCCAGAGTACAGTGGAGCTTCTTCAGGCCGTGGTCATTAGGGAGTTCAGCAGGGCCAGTCTTCACTTAGTGCCCTTCTAGCTCAGAGCTCTACTCCTGCTTCTTCAGCCCAGGGTTCTTCAATAGGGAGGGGTTCTCTTTAGTCCCCTTCTCCAGCACCGGGTAGTTGCTACGAATGTGGTGAGTTTGGCCATATGAGGAGACAGTGTCCTCGGCTTCGTGGTGGTCGGTCTCAATAGAGGGATCAGCCCTCCTCTTCTACTCCATCTACTTCAGTACCCTCCCAGTCAGGTAGGGGTAGGGGCCACCCTAGGGGTGGAGATCAATCTAGTAGTGGCCAGGCGCAATATTATGCTATCCCAGATAGGAGGGACGCCATTGTATCAGATGCTGTTATCACAGGTATTATCTCAGTCTGCCACAAGGATGCTTCTGTTTTATTTGATCCTGGGTTTACTTACCCTTATGTGTCTTCATATTTTGCCCATCATCTGGGTACGACCCGTGGTTGTCTTGCCTTGCCTGTGCATGTATTTACCCCGGTGGGTGATACTATTATTGTGGATCATGTATATCGATCTTGTCTGGTGACTATTGGGGGTCTGGAGACCCAAGTTTACTTGTTGTTGTTGGGTATGGTAGATTTTGATGTGATTCTGGGTATGGATTGGCTATCCCCGTACCATGCTATTCTGGTCTGTCATGCCAAGACAGTTACGTTGGCTATTCCAGGTGTTCCGAGGATTGAGTGGTGAGGTTCGACCGATTATGTTCCCAGCAGGGTGATCTCTTTCCTAAAGGCCCAGCGGATGATTGGGAAAGGTTGTTTATCGTACTTGACTTTTGTGAGAGATGTTGGAGCTGAGACTCCTAGTCTTGATTCTGTGCCCGTTGTGAGGGACTTCCCAAATGTGTTTCCAGCAGACCTGCCGGGCATGCCGCCGGACAGAGACATTGATTTCGGTATTGATCTGGTACCGGGCACTCAGCCTATCTCTATTGCTCCCTATCGTATGGCACCAGCTGAGTTAAAGGAATTGAAGGAGCAGCTTCAAGAACTCCTAGATAAGGGGTTCATTCATCTGAGTGTGTCATCGTGGGGTGCACCGGTCTTATTTGTAAAGAAGAAAGATGGCACAATTTGAATGTGCATTGCATTGACTACAGGCAGTTGAACAAGGTGACAGTGAAAAACAAGTATCCACAACCGCACATTGATGATTTGTTTGATCTGCCCCGGGGAGCAAGGGTATTCTCAAAGATTGATCTCTGTTCAGGCTATCACCAGCTGAAGATTAGAGATTCTGATATTATGAAGATAGCTTTCAGGACGAGATATGGGCATTATAAGTTTCTAGTTATGTCTTTTGAGCTCACTAATGCCCCAACCGCGTTCATGCATTTGATGAATAGCGTGTTTCGGCCATATCTGGATTCATTTTTTATCATTTTTATTGATGATATCCTGGTGTACTAGTATAGCCAGGAGGAGCATGCTCAGCATTTGAGAGTGGTATTACAGAGATTGAGGGAGGAGAAGCTTTATGCAAAGTTCTCCCAGTGTGAGTTTTGGCTTGGGTCTGTGGCTTTTCTGGGACACGTGGTGTCTAGTGATGGTATTCAGTTTATCCAAAGAAGATAGAGGCGGTGCAGAGTTGGCCTAGACCGTCCTCAGCCACGGAGATTCGGAGTTTCCTCGGTTTGGCAGGGTATTATCGACGGTTTGTCCAGGGTTTTTCATCTATTGCTTCGTCCTTGGCCAAGTTGACGCAGAAGGGTGCACCATTTGTATAGTCGGACGAGTGCGAGGAGAGCTTTCATAAGCTCAAGACAGTTTTGACCACAGCTCCAGTGTTAGTTCTGTCATCAGCTTCAGGTTTTTACACCATGTATTGTGATGCTTCGAGAGTTGGGATCGGATGTGTGTTAATGCAGGAAGGTAAGTTATTGCATATGCTTCTCGTCAGTTGATGCCTCATGACCCCGTACATGATTTGGAGTTGGCTGCTATAGTTCATGCTTTGAATATTTGGAGGCACTACTTATATGGTGTATCTTGTGAGGTATATACCGATCATCGCAATCTTCAACATTTGTTCAAACAGAAGGATCTAAATTTGAGGCAGTGAAGATGGCTTGAGTTGCTCAAGGATTATGACATTACCATTTTGTATCATCCGGGGAAGGCCAATGTAGTGGCCGATGCTTTGAGCCGAAAGGCGGGGAGTATGGATAGTTTGGCGTACATTCCAGTTGGGGAGAGGCCCTTTGCAGTTGATGTCCAGGCTTTGGCCAATGGGATGGTAAGGCTAGATATTTCAGAGCCTAGTCGGGTATTGGCTTGTGTGGTATTTCGGTCTTCCTTATATGACGGCATTAGAGAGCGCCAGTATGATGATCCTTCTTGTCCTTAAGGACAGAGTTCAGCATGATGATGCCAGGGATGTGACTATTGATAGTGATGGTGTGTTGAGGATGCAGAGCCGTATTTGCGTGCCTAATGTGGATGGGTGTCACGACCCCAATCCCGGTCGTGATGGCGCCCGACATAATTTCTAGGCAAGCCCGACCATATAACACTCACAACCCAATCAAACCACCCATTTCCAATTTATAGCATTAAATTAACCGTTTAACAAGATTATTAATCAATAGTTTAGATAGAAGCAGCATGAAACACTGACATAACCAACATCTCACAAAGATCTGGGGTCATGAGTCTAGAGCCTCTAAGATAATAAAATAATAAATCATCAGTAATGCTGATGTTCTAAAATGCAGAAATAATAAAGGGATAGGGGAGGAGTCAAGTCCTGCGAACGTTAGACAGCTACCTCAACAACTCCTTAGAAGCTCTGAAAACAGCAAATAGCTCAACTATGCTCCCGAGACACCTGAATCTGCACACATGGTGCAGGGAGTAAAGTGAGTACTTCCAACTCAATGGTAATAGACGTATATAATGACTGACAGTAAGAAATCCCAAAATATAACAATGCAAAGATATAACCAATAATTCTACACAGTTAACGGTGGAACAACATCAGGTAATGACAGGTAAAACAGATAGACATTGACGCATGAATGCAATGCAATGCACATGACCGCTGCGGTGTACAACCCGATCCATTTGGGTACCCGTGCTAACTGTGGGGGTTCAGACTCCGGAGGGGCTCCTACATCCCAAGTGCAATATCATCGTAGCATTCGCTGCGGCATGCAGCCCGATCCACACTCAGTCCAGATATATGCATGTAAGACACACAGGCACAGTCAAGTTTATCATTTTCAGTTCCAATTATTAGGAATTATATATTAACTGTTTAAAACTTGGGAAAATTTATTTATCATTTCGAGACAGTGTTTAACTCAGGACTGATTTTATAAAAACATGCTAAGCATCATGGAAACAATGATAATAATCCCTAAGGGATCCAAATAATCGGCACACAACCCAAATATGCTCATAGCAATCCAAATAGGATGCTTACCAATCAATTTCTAATCAATAACACAGTTCGAACATCACTCGGACGGGCTAAGACATAATCCCCGTTCATAAACGCCCCCGCACTCGCAGTAGAATACGTGTCTCGCCTCAATATAGTATCACAGTGTGATATACCGGGGTTTCAAACCCTCAAGTCATCATCTACATCTATTACTCACCTCAAACCGGCCACAAGACTAGTCCGCTATGCCTTTTCCTCTTGAATCCACCTCCTCGCGCGTTGAATCTGGCCAAAATCACAACGAATACATAACAACAGGCTAAAGAAACATAACCTAATCAAAAGAATTCGAAAAACACCAAAAATTACGAAGTTGGCAAAACCCGAGCCTCGGGCCTACTCCTCAAAAAATTACAAAATTTATATCACCGGACTCCTCGTCTCGCCACGAGTCTATACATATCAATTTTACCAAAATCGGAGTTCAATTGCCCTTTCAAAACCGAAATTTTGAACTCTGTTAAATTCCAAGCCCTAACCTCCATTTGTACCCTCTAATCCATCGAATTTCAGTGATTAATCCACGTTTTTATGCCATAATAACTTATTCCGAGTCTAATAATTCATACCTGATAAAACCCCTTCGAATTCTCTTCAAAATCGCCCAAGAAACCGCCCAAGAAACCGCCTAAGTCGAAGTCCAAAATATTTTTCTTCTCTTTAAAAAATCGTGAACCACTGCACTTAACCCAGGTCGATTTCCGCCTCTACGGTCAAATAACCGCACCTGCGGTTACGCACACGTGACCAACTGACCGCTTATGTGGTCTGACTTAAAAATCCACCGGACCGCTTTTGCGATCAAAAACCACTTCTGCGGTCGCGCCATTTGCAGATCCACTTCTGCTTTTGCGAAAAACTCTGGTCCCTCAAGGACCGCTTTTGCGACCAATAGGCTGCATCTGCCGAGCCACTTATGCTGTCCCTTTTCTGCAGATGCGGAAACAACAGAACCAGCAATACAAACCTGAAGCCAAACTCAAAACTTCTCGTTTTAACACCCGATCTCTCCTCGAGGCCCCCGGGACCTTAACCAAAAGCATAGACATGATCTAATATCCTATCCAAATAGGCTCAAATCATCAAAACACCATCGTTAACATCTAAATCTGCAATTTTCATCAAATCAAAGCCTAAGTTTCTTAAAAACTTACGAATTGCACATTCGATCAAAAACCCGAACTAACCACCTCCGAGTGGCCTGAAACTTTGCACACATATCCAAAATCACCTAACGGAGCTACTACAACTCTCGGAATTCCATTCTGAACCTCGGATCAAAATCTCACCTATCAACCGAATATCGCCAAAATGCTAACTTCGTCAATTCAAGCCTAATTCTACACCGAGCCTCTAAACTCAATTTTGATCGCACTCCTAAGTCACAAATCATCCGTCGTAGCTAACCAAATCAATGGAATTCACATCCGAGCCTTCTAACTATATAGTCAACTTTCGATTGACTTTTTCAAAACAAGCTTCCTTCTAAGAGGCTAAGTGCCTCATTTCCAACTAAAACCAATTCAATTATATCCGATCAACTCAAATACTGATATTGAAACATAGAGCAACATAGTATGGGGGAAATGGGATGGTAACTCACGTGACGGCGGGCCGGGTCATCACAATGGGCTTCAGGAGTTGATATTGGAGGAGGCCCAGAGCTCGTGGTATTCTATTCATCCAGGTGCTGAGAAGATGTATCAGTATTTGAGATAGCATTACTGGTGGAGGAGAATGAAGAAGGATATTAAGAGTTATGTAGCTCAGTGCCTCAACTATCAGCAGGTCAAGTATGAGCATTAAAGGCCTGATGGTGTACTACAGCGCGTAGATATTCCCAAGTGGAAGTGGGAGAAGATTACTATGGATTTTGTGAGTGGTCTCCCTTGGACAGTGAGGAAGTTTGATTCGATTTGGGTGATTGTGGATCGGCTGAACAAGTCCGCGCACTTCATTCCGGTGTGTACCACCTATTCTTCGGAGCGGTTAGCAGAGATTTTCATCCGGGAGATTGTACGATTGCATGGGGTCCCTGTTTCTATCATATCAGATAGGGGTACTCAGTTTACTTCTCAGTTATGGAGGACTTTTCAGCGAAAGTTGGGTACACAGGTAGAGCTGAGCACAATGTTTCATCCTCAGACGGATGGGCAGTTCGAGCGTACCGTTCAGATATTGGAGGACATGTTGCGTGCCTGTGTTATTGACTTTGGAGGTTTTTGGGCTGATTTCTTGCCACTTGCAGAGTTTTCTTACAACAACAGCTATCAATCCAGCATTCAGATGACGCATATGAGGCCTTATATGGGAGACGGTGTAGATCTCTGGTTGGTTGGTTTGAGCCCGGCGAGGCTAGATTGTTGGGGATAGAGTTGGTCCAGGATGCCTTAGATAAGGTGAAAGTGATCCAGGAGAGACTTCGTACACCTCAGTCGCGTAAGAAGAATTATGTGGACCGGAAGGCTCGAGATGTATCTTATATGGTGGGCGAGAAGGTCTTGCTGAAGGTTTTGTCCATGAAGGGCATCATGAGATTTGGAAAGAAAGGGAAGCTGAGTCCACGGTTCATTGGCCCTTTTGAGATACTTCGGAGGATTGGGGAGGTGGCCTATATGCTTTATTTGCCACCCAGCCTGTCGGGAGTTCACCCGGTATTTCATGTATCTATGCTCCTAAAGTATATTGGGGACCCATCTCATGTGTTGGACTTCAGTACAGTACAGTTGGATGATGATTTGACCTATGATGTGGAGCTAGTGGCTATTTTGGGTCGTCAGGTTTGGAGATTAAAGTCAAAGAATATAGCTTCGGTGAAGGCGCAGTGGAGAGGCCGGTCCGTGGAGGAGGCTACTTGGGAGACCGAGCAGGAGATGTGGAGCAGATATCCTCACTTGTTTGAGACTCGAGGTATGTTTCTTGACCTACTCGAGGATGAACGTTTGTTTTAGTTGGGGAGTATGTGACGACCCGGCCCGTCGTCACATGATTTACCGCCCCGTTTTCCCCATATTATGTTACTCTATATTTCAATATCAGTATTTGAGTTGATCGGGTAGAATTGGATTGGTTTTGGTTGGAAATGAGGCACTTAGCCTCTTAGAGGGGAGCTTGTTTTGGAAAAATCAACCAGAAGTTGACTATATAGTTAGAGGGCTCGAATGTGAATTCCAGTGATTTGGTTAGCTTCGGGGGATTATTTGTGACTTAGGAGTGCAATCAGAATTGAATTTGGAGGTCCATTGTATAATTAGGCTTGGATTGGCGAAGTTTGAATTTTGGCAAATTTCGGTTGATAGGCGAGATTTTGATCCGGGGGTCATAATGGAATTCCGAGAGTTGTTATAGCTTTGTTAGGTGATTTTGGATATGTGTGCAAAATTTTAGGTCATTCGGACATTGTTTGGTTGGGTTTTTGATCGAATGTGAGTTTCGGAAGTTTGAAGAAAACTTAGGCTTGAATCCATGGTGAATGGATGATTTTTGTGTTGTTTGACGTGTTTTGATGATTGGAACAAGTTTGTATGATGTTTTGGGGGTATGTTGGTATTTTTAGTTGAGGTCCTGGGGGCATCGGAATGATTCCGGGTGATCAAACGGAAGGATATTGGTCTTGGTGAGTTGCAGAAAATGCAACAGCAGTTGCAAGCTTAATTTAGCCTTCGCGTTCGCATAGGCCCAGTCGCATTCGAATTGGTGTAAGTTCTTCGCCTTCACGTTCGCGTGGCATAGGCCGCGTTCGCATAGGCCTAATTCTATTGGTCATCGCATTCGCGGGTGGGACCCCGCATTAGCGTAAAAGGAATTTGGGGGCCCCTGGTCAATGCTCTTCGCGTTCGCGACCTAGGGACGCGTTCGCGTAGTGGGGCCTAGATGTGCATCGCGTTCGCGGGATGGGATCCGCGTTCACGTAGAGTAAAGTGGCCCAGTGAAATTTTTGGCCATCACGAACGCAAGAGGGCCATCACGTTCGCGTATAAGGAATTATCAGCTGGCATGGGTTTTAATATTATTTCATCCGCGACCCATTTGTTATTTCCACCATTTTTGAACCACCTCAAGAGTTTTTGGGTAGAAATTGAAGAGAGTTTTGACGGGAATCGACTGGAGGTAAGTTTCGTGACCTAGAAACGCTATTTTATTGAAGAATCTACCTTTGATTGTTGGAAAATTGGGTTAAAAATTGAAGAACTAGGGCTTGGGGTTTTAAATGGGAAATTGGGATTTGAGGGAGCATTTGGACTCCGATTTTGATGAATTTTATATGTACGGACTCATGGCGAGACTAGGAATACGGTGATGTAAATATAATAATTTTTCGAGAAGTGGGCCCGGGACTCGGATTTTTCCAACTTCGAGATTTTTGGTATTTTTCGAGTTCTTTTGATTGGGTGATGTTTCTTTAGCCTATTGTAATATATTCGTTGTGGTTTTGGCCAGATTCAACGCGTGAGGAGGTGGATTCGAGAGGAAAAGGCATAGCGGACGAGTCTTGTAGCCGGTTTGAGGTGAGTAATAGATGTAGATGATGACCTGAGGGTTTGAAACCCCGGTATATCACACTGTGACGCTATATTGAGGCGAGACACGTACTCTATGATGAGTGCGGAGTCGTTTGTGGTCGGTGACTATGGTTTAGTCCGTCCGAGTGATGTTCATACTGTGTTATTGACTAGAAATTGATTGGTAAACATCCTACTTGGATTGTTATGAGTATATTTGGACTACGTGCCGATTATTTGGATCCTTTAGGGATTATTATCACTGTTTCCATGATGCTTAGCATGTTTTTATGATATCAGTCCTGAGTTAAACACTGTCTTAAAATGATTAGTAAATTTTTAAAGTTTTAAACACTTAATCTATAATTCCTAATAATTAGAACTGAAAAGGATAAACTTGACTGTGCCTATGTGGCTTACATGTATATATCTGGACTGAATGTGGATCGGGCTGCACGCTACGATGATATTGCGCTTGGGCTGTAGGAGCCCCTCCGGAGTCTGAACCCCCATAGTGAGCGCGGGTACCCAAATGGATTGGGCTGCGCGCCGCAGCGGTCATGTACATTGCATTGCATTCATGCATCGATATCTATCTATTTTACCTGTCATTGCCTAATGTTGTTCCACCGTTAAATGTGTAGAATTATTGGTTATAGCTTTGCATTGTTATATTTTGGGATTTCTTACTGTCAGCCATTATATATGTCTATTATCACTGAGTTGGAAGTACTTACTTTATTGCCTGCACCATGTGTGCAGATTCAGGTGTCCCGGGAGCATAGTCAAGCTATTTGCTGCTTTTAGAGTTTTTCAGGAGTTGTCGAGGTAGCTTCCTGACGTCCGCAGGACCCGACTCATCCCCTATAACGCTCAATTACTTAAGGTAAATTCTTATATCTTTTTTTATGAATGTAATGAGCCTATCTTCTCTTCTTTGTTCATATTCCAAAAAGATATCGAAACTAATGTAAGACCAAAATATTCGGAGGACTCTTCTGACAAAATAAAAAATATGTAATTGTCAGCAAAGTTGTTTCTTTTTTTTTTCAAATCCAAAAAGCTCTTCTTACTTAGAATAGGTCGTCGATTCAGCATTAGATAAAGGGGGTAAAATCCCCGTTTTTACAATTTACAATAAGCGGTTCAAATCATTTTATCAATATGAGTATCCTATATCGATAAAATATTTATTTTGAAACCACCTCTATATTAACATAGTGGTAGAAAGAGTACCATGCTGCGTCTAGACTTCAAACAGTTTGTTTTAACCATGTTAATAGTTCCACATTATTGGTTAATAGAGAATCAAAATCGATTTACCAATGAATCGCGAAATGCTATGGTTCTTACATATAATTTCTGAATTTATTCAGAAGTAATTCGCGAGATCATGCACCTCTCTTTCCTAGTTATAACGGAAAAGGGTAAAGGGTACAGCTGGGTGGTCCAGCCTATTCTTGAAATAAACAACTCGCACACACTCCCTTTCCAAAAAAAATCAATACACCAAGCACTACACTTAGATTTATTGGATTTGTTGCTAAAATATCGGTATTAAACCCGAAACTCCCGGCAGATGGCCAGTGGCCCAAAGAAACGAAAGAATCGGTTACGTTTTTCATATGATCTCCTCTTATAGATAGACTAAAAAATCGAACAGAGTTCTTTTTGTAGCACTTCGCCCCTCTTTTTATTTATTCTTTTATTTTTTCTGAAATTGAGTCAAAAAATAAAAAATATTCGAGTTAGTTATAAATTATGAACTAATGAACTAGCCCTTTTATTGGTTATTGGAACACTAACACTTACTAAAAAGAGTTTCCCTTGGTCTATGAACGGGAAGGATGAAAGCGAGTCAGTATGCTAATTCCTCATCCGCAAATCAGCCCTTCCCGTAGGTTCTTTTCTCAAAGAATAAAGAATTGGAGGAGGGAAATCTTGATAGAATTTGAAAAAGCAAACGACAAGTCGAAGGCAATAAAATATGAAAAATGTATTTATTTTTCATATTTCTAAGCTAAGATTAAACAAAAGGATTCGCAAATAAAAGTGCTAATGCTACAACCAGTCCATAAATTGTTAAAGCTTCCATAAAAGCTAGACTAAGCAATAGCGTACCTCGTATTTTTCCCTCTGCCTCAGGCTGTCTCGTGATACCCTCTACAGCTTGACCCGCAGCAGTCCCTTGACCAACTCCGGGTCCAATAGAAGCATTTTAGAACATCAGTATTACTGAGGATTTATTACTCTGTGTTATTAGAGGCTCTAGACTCATGACCCCAGGTCTCTGGGAGATGTTGGTTATGTCAGTGATTCATACTGTCTCTATCTATATTATTGGTTAATAGACTTTTTGGACTGTTAATTTAATGCTATAAATTGGTAATGGGATGTGTGATTGGGTTGTAAGTGTTAATTGGTCGGGCTTGCCTAGCAATTGTATTGGGCACCATCACGACCGGAATTGGGGTCGTGACACTCTTACCTTGATGAGCTGCTTGTATCCTGCTTCTAACATCATATGGCAATAGTTGCACCCGCACTTGATGGCAAAGATATTGGAGTGAGTTGCTGATGTTCAGTCGCATTCGCTCGCATTGAACAAACATGTAGCATAATGAAAAGATTATTCAGACGCTATTTACTTATTCAATCGCCAAGTTGAATGACAATGCGCATCCTACCATCTAAAAAGGCATCAGAAAATAACACGTGAAACAAGGGGAATGAATGATGATGGATCCCTTTTGTCACGACCCAAAATACATTAAGGGTCGTGGTAGCGCTGGACGTCTCTGTTAGGCCAGCCAACTAAATTATCAATTAATTATTTTTTTAATACCTTTAAAAAATCTAAGGTTTTTCCTTCCATTTTCATAAATAAAATTTCACTACTTGAATTCAAATTTAAATAATAACAATAGTACATTCCTTCGAAAACCATCCCAGAAACCTTGTGCCATAAGTGCATGAGAAACTATTTATAAGGAGAATAAAATACAACACCTGTCCGAAATACAGTAGACAAGAAATAAGATATAAAATACTGAAAGGAACTACGCTAGCTGCGGGTCGCCTCGAACAATGCAGCTCACGTAGTCCCAGCGTTATTCATGCTGCTACACCCAATAGGCTGCTAGAGGTATATATACCTGTGCAACAAAAATACATAGAAGTATAGTATGAGTACGTAATCAACGTGTACTGAGTGAGTGTCCCACCTAGTCTCGAAGGGGTAGAGACCAGATGGTCAACTCTGACACTCTCTAATAGTCCAATAATTATTTATCCTCAATACACATATTAAACCATGGATTTATTTTTATAAACATGATTCTAATCCAAATAGAGGGAACGAATAAACACGTAGTTCTTTCATAGGAAAATTTTTCGAATTTCTCTTTAAAACATAATCAAAATATTTTTAAGCCACAAAAGGGCAATAATAACTTCATTAAGTTCAGGCAGCAACACAGGCATGTGCAACTCATACCGAGGCGACGGCCCGATCCAACAAAAATAAATGTACACTTGCCGAGGGTCGACGACGCGCCTATAGATGCATATATTAATCTGCCGAGGCGTTCGGCCCATTCCAAAATAAACACACACAGACAGACAATCAGTCAAGAAGTCAACATGGACCAATTATCCAAGAAAGACCAATTCTCTTTAATAATTTGAGAAAAATAAAGCTTAAGTCTTTTTAGAAATCCATTTGTTAAATTAATGTGATCTATTACCCCGCTCGCGAATCATCCATGCGATGCAGGTACACATAAGATACATGCTCAGATAGCCAATTAAAATTTTATCGGGGAATAATTATCCAAATAAAACCAATTATCTGTTTAACGATTCAGGAAATGATGTTTAATCTCTTTTTAAAGTCGTTTACTAATCAAAGGTGATTTAAACAATCCAAGTCATCGACTAATTCATAACTAATTCAAGTATAACATGCTGATGGGTCCTAACTACCCGGACAATAGCATAATAGTAGCTACGTACGGACTCTCGTCACCTCTGTGTACGTAGCCCCTACAAATAGGAGCACATAATCAATCACTTCACCTATGAGGTAAATTCCCTCTCACAAGATTATAAAGAAGACTCACCTCGCTCCGAAGATCCATAATCGGCATTCTACATCCTTCCGAAGGCTCGAACCGACGCCCAAAGCTCCAAAACTAGCCAATGGCGATACAAATCCATTAATATATGCTGAGGTACTCATTACAATCTAATTTATAACAATTCCTAACCCCGATCAAAAAGTTGACCAAAATGCCCTCGGGCCCATATGCCCAGAATCCAAATTTTTTTGAAGATAAAGTTTACCCGTGATCTTAGGAACTCAAATATATAATTTTCTCTTAATTCCATACCCAAAATCGTGGCTAAATTCCAAGAACACATATTTCTAGGTCTTACTCTAACCCTCAATTTTCTACCCATTTTCATACTAAAATCCATACATAATTAGCGTATTTAACTCACAATAGGTAGAAATAACTTACCTTAATATTGTTGATGAAGAACCTCTCTTGAATCCTCCCAAAATCGCCAAAGCCACGAGAAATGAGAGAGAAATGGCCAAAATCCGACTTTTAAAATAATGCTTCTGCCCCATCTATTTCCGCTTCTGCGGAAATTTTACTGCTTAAGCGGTCCCGCTTTTGCGGTCGAAAGCTGCTTCTGCGGTCCTGGGCTCAGCCCCCTTTTTCCGCTTCTGCGATCCCCTCTTCCGCAGATGCGGTCCCGCTTCTGCGGAACCTTGACCGCATCTGCGGTCCAAAATCCTTCGAACAAAACCGCTTATGCGGCTCCCCCAACCACTTCTGCGGGGCCACTTCTGCGGTCCCATTTCTGCAGAAGCGAAAACACCAGCAACCAGATCCTTCAGCCTTCTTCAAAATTTTATTTTTGATCCGTTAACCACCTGGAATCCACCCGAGGCCCCCGGGACCCCAAGCAATCATACCAACCAGTCCCAAAACACATTACGGACTTGCTTGAGGCCTCAAATCATAACAAATAATGCCAAAACCATGAATTACACCCCGATTCAAGCTTTATGAACTTTGAACTTTCCAACTTCTATTTCCGATGCTCAAACCTATCAAATCACGTTTGATTGACCTAAAATTTTGCACACAAGTCATATTTGACATTACAGACCTACTCCAACTTTCAGAATTGGATTCCGACGCCGATATCAAAAAGTCAACCTCCGGTCAAAACTCCTAAAAAACCTTCAAATTTTTATCTTTAGCCAAATGGCTTCAAAATGACCTACGGACCTCCGAATTCACTTTCGATCGTGCTCCCAACTCCAGAATCACCATACGGAGCTACTCCCAGTCTCGGAATCCCAAACGGACATCGATAACGCTGAAATTCACTCCAAGCCAAACTTAAGAAATTTCTTCTAAAATGCTAACTTCCACAATAGGCGCCAAAACGCTCTCGGGTTACCCAAAACCCAATCCGGGCATACGCCCAAGTCCGAAATTATCATACGAACCTGCTGGAACCTTCAGACCCTGATTCCGAGGTCGTTTACTCAAAATTCCAATCCTAGTTCATTCTTTCAACTTTAAGCTTCTCAAATGAGAATTTTCATTTAAATCTAACTCCGATCTTCCCGAATTTAAATTCCGACCATGCGAACAAGTCACAATACCTGAAATGAAGCTGCTCATGGCCTTAGACTGCTGAACGATGTGCTAGGGCTTGAAACGACCGGTCGGGTCGTTACACCTTTTGTGGATATAATAGATCGACTGATAAAAAGTAACTATAACTTTTTTAATGTAGTAGGTGTAGTGTTGATAATTTATTTCTTTTGATCTCAGGTTCCTCTTTAGGTAGCTACTGGACAATAAGCTGAAAGATAACAAAAATAGTGGATAGAAAATAAGTGCATTACTGGCCTTTCGGGATTTTGTTCACAGAGCCTTTTTGTATTCTTATTGTGTTCTTAATACCATTGACTACTAAGAAACTGAATAATATAGTAAAAAAAATACATGCATGTGCAAAATTAGTCTACAATAACTTTGTTGTAAATTCAATTTTTTTACTATGGGGATCAGCTAAGATGGAGGACGTAAGAGAAGAGGGAAAAATCCCCAAAGAACACCCTAGTGCAACCCTCTCAAATCGCCAAAAAGTTACGACTTGTCAGAGATTATAGTTTGAATATTAAAAAGACAACATCTGTTGCAGAAGTTACGAAAGGAGCCGAAGGCCTAGGTAATTCTAGAACAACAGAAATTTCTGTACCTTCTAGAGTATGTGGTGTCGCGGCAAATATCGTATTATCAATGGTCATCTTCCCCAGTCTTGCTTTGGTGTCAAGAGCTATAGTGAGAACAACTTCGACTTCAAAACCATTCAAATAGAAGTACAGTAGTAGGAATATGAAGGGGCTCAATTCCATCAATGAACTCTCGAATACCTACCCAAAAAAAATTGAACCCAGGAAAACTATTCAATAACCAACAATATGTTGTTTTAGTTCCAAACCTAAACGGAGAAAACAAAGGAGAACAGAGATATCGGTCGACTGTCGCTGGCGCACACGTGTTGATCAAAAGCGAGGCACACCCATAACACTCAGATTCAAATTACCAAAATAACCACGAATCAAGATGGCGTATTTCGAAAATACTCCAAAGCAGGACGACGAAGAGGCCCTTAGTCTCGCTTCTAAATAGTTAGAATAGTTAAAGTACAAAAGATGCTGCTCCGTATTTAACAACAGCGGTATAATACAGTATTATAATTAGTATAATTAGCTTTTGACTTCTTACCCCACAACTCTGTTTCTTTATACTTTGTCATTTTCCATGAATAAATTAGAATACAACTTTTTGAAATAAAAATAATGATCTTATTGGAAGAAGAAGTATAATACAGTATAATTCTTTGCTCTTTTCCATGAATTACTTAGAATACAACTTTCCAACTACAAAAGAAAAACAATGATCTTATTCTTTTTCGCTCAACTTAATACTTCCCATTGAGCAATAGTTCTTGTTACATTCCTATGGTTTCTAACCTTATTCTCTATTGAAATATTTATTCAGTCATTAGCAGCAATTTTCGATCAACAAATTCTAGCGCTTGCACACAACTCCACGTCCATAAATTCCACTGTTGCATCTCAAGCTAGGCAGCTCCAAATTCAACAAATCCTCATTCCAAGATTTTTCTGCTTGAAACTTAGCCATAGAGCAATCGGCTTGAAAAAGTCCTGAAGCTGCAAAGTCTTTGTCACCTCCCATTACAGGCATCAAAGCACCCATCTTAACTCTGCTCACGTAGTTCCTTCTATAAGTTTGGCCCAAAACACCACTCACTTCATCACTGAGTGATAAAAACTTGAATCCAAGTTCAAGATGAGCAAAGCAATCGTCTTGTGTTATGCCATAGTTATGAACTTTGGATTCTTTCTCTTTAATTGGCACCACCTTCGCTGTAATCTTGAAAATATTTTCAACCTTGACGACAACTTCGTTGGTGCTGCCGGTTCGAGTAATGGAGGCTGTTGGTTCAGTTTCTGACTCCCACCTGTCGAGATATAAGATAATTTAGTAGCTGCAAAGTGTGAACAAAGCTAATTTCGCATGCTTGATTCATGAAAGGAAAACAAACACTACCTTGCTTCCTCATTTTCGGGAAGAACAATAGTTTCATCATCAAAGTTGAGGAAGAGACGATCATTGGCATTATCCCATGTTGCTGTCTTAAGTGCCCCAACAGAAATCTTGTGAGTACCATAAAGGATACCAATGGATTGAACCCATGTAAAGTCTCTCTTCATCTTCTCATTTCGTTTTCCTATGAAATGGGCGTTGATGTGGAGGTTAGAATCTGATACCAAGCAAAAATCTTTGTCCTTCTTGCCGTGGAAATAGAAAGTAATTCCATCTGCTCCAATGAAACGTGGATCTTGGCAAACTGCTCCTGGAGTGTCACAACCTGTGTTTCCAATAAGTTAAAATATCTTGTAATAGAATATGTAGCCAATAAATCATAACTAATACTACTTGCTATGGTAAGTTAAGTTACATTGATATGTACCTTTAATTAATAGGTAAAAAAAAGAGTTTAACTTCTATATTGCACTTAAAATGTTGTCGCCTAAAAAATAATTACGGTAATCATAATAAGTGAAACGAATTACCTGAAACATAAGAAAAATAACTTACTATAACAAACTAATTACTGTACAAGATTTTATTTTTATTTTTATGGGCGGTTTTGAAGGGGAAGGGCAAAGGTAGCGGAAATTGAACTCACGCCAATTTACTTATGCCAAATATTATTTATATTGTCAGCGAATATAAAGGTTAAACTCGTATAAAAAATATAGTGTACTGTAAAAGTATATATGGGGTAGAGAAACTTACTGCAAACAGGTTTGCAAGAGACACAATCAACTTGACAAGTGCCAGGGCAAGTGGTAGGGCATGTATGTTGTTGATTATAACATTTTGGGTAACTCTTGTTCTTGCACTTAACCTTCTTTGGAGATGTAGTTGGACTCGGAGGGGTGTAGGGAGGTGGGGTTGTGCCATTAGTGCAAATAGGTTTGCAAGATTGACACTCAGTTATGCAACCATTAGGACAGAATTTGGGACAAACATGTGGAAGATTTTTGCATTGCTTAATTTCATCATCAGAGCAATGAGAGTGGCTCGGATTGTTAGCAATCCCTGGTGGAGTAATTACCGGGCCGCCGGGGGCCGCCGTTAAAGAACTTCCAGGAGCTGTGGCTGTAACCATTGATACGAGCATTAAGAAGAAGAAAATGACAGATAATCGAGCCATTTTCTTTCTTTTTGAATATGCAGAGATATTGGTAAATAATGTATTGTTGAAATACTGGGAATTGTATTTGAGTTGATGGGGATTTACATTAGGGACAACACCTTTTTATAGGAGTTTGAGAATGAGAAAAGTGAGCCTATTGTTTCGTGTCATAATTGCAATGNCAAGATTGACACTCAGTTATGCAGCCATTAGGACAGAATTTGGGACAAACATGTGGTAGATTTTTGCATTGCTTAATTTCATCATCAGAGCAATGAGAGTGGCTAGGGTTGTTAGCAATTCCAGGTGGAGTAATTACCGGGCCGCCGGGGGCAGCCGCCAAAGAACTTCCAGGAGCTGTGGCCATAACCATTGATACGAGCATTGATAAGAAGAAAATGGCAGATAGTGATCGAGCCATTTTCTTTCGTTTGTTGAATATGCAGAGATATTGGTAAATAATATGTTGTTGAAATACTTAGAATTGTATCTGAGTTGATGGGATTTACATTAGGGACAACACCTTTTTATAGGAGTTTGAGAATGAGAAAAGTGAGCCTATTGTTTCGTGTTATAATGTCAACGCTTTTAGTATAATTTGCATGTTTCTTGATAAGTCATTTTGCACATGGTTCTTTTATCAAGTCATCGTTTAATATTCTCTATCAAATTCTTGCATATGGCGTCACTTGCATCTTTTCTTGAACTTTAGGGTAGCTTAAAAACATAACTCCTTAATAATATATCTGTATGTGAATCCTGCGAAATAATCAGACAAAGCAATACGCATTCATGAAGAGAAAGAAGAAATACGTTTAACTTATGAAAAACTTAATGAATGGAGAGGCTTGGGGGTGGGGGCATTGGTCCTTTCCTTGTCAATTAATCTGGTTATATCAGGAGTTTACGTAATTTCATTAGTACGTAAAGAACCACATTTACATCGAATATGGCTGGTCAGATTTTCGCAGGCTCGTTGTATGGGAAACACGAATACATTTTGGTGGTAAATTTTATGGATTTAAGTTATATACACTAGATCAATGTTATTGATCTCATATGCAGCTATATTTTAATATTTCTTACAATATTGGTGCATAAAACTTAAACTTTTGTTTCATTCTTTCACGCAAGCATCTTTCTATTTGTATATGTGGATTCTAGCGATAATTAACAATAACGGCTGTTGTAACAATAATAATAATAATAATAATTATTATTATTGTTGTTGTTGTTTTATTTTTTGTTTATTTTGTGGAAATTATTTTCTATTACGATTATGATAAACTGGTAGGAGCATGAAAATAAACACAATGGTAGTGTCTATCAAACTTAAAGTTGACATTTCGTAGTTACGTTATGTTGAGGCTAATTAAATTTATCCTCCCTTAACATTTGATACAGTTTGAGACGTTACTTCTCAAGTGATGGTTATTGTATTAAGTCAGACATACGTTTAACTTGCGTATCATAAACTCCGTTATTACAGAGTTTGCTTTATGTTTTGAATTCAGTTAACAATTTCATGCTGCATTGCGCAATTATAAATCAAAATCAAAATAATGGGTGATAAAGATTTAAGTGGGTTTTCAAATGCATGCCAAAATAGTTTACTATGCATAATCACGATGATCTACTTAAATTGTTTTATAGAAAACTAAAATGAAAGGAAAACACATAGTTTGGCTCTATGAACTGGTTATTGTGCTTGCTTACGTAAGTATTTTCAGGATTTTCAATCAACAAATTGTGCCTTAATCTCAAACTAATTAACCTCCTCTCGAGAAGTCAAATCCTTATTCAATCCTGCCCTAGGAGGTATATCTAAGCTATACAAAATCCAATTCCAGTGGAAGACTTATACATTTTATATGTTATAAAATAATAAAAGAATAAGAGCAATATTGCAGAGAAAGAGAGAGGGAAAATTCTTATTGAATTTTGGGATGATTTACAATGGGGTAAGACCCCTCTATTTATAGGGGAAAAAATAACTTAGTCACAAAGTAAAACTCTCTACAAGATAGACATTCACTCCAAATAGAATTCTATTCATAACACTCCCCCTTGAATGTCTATTCAATAAGTAACGTGCCTCATTAAAACTTTAATTAAAATAAAACCCAACGAGAAAAAAATTCTAGAAAGGAAAAAGAGTACACAAGTTTAGAAATGCGCCCTTTTGGTTGCCTCGTTAAAAACCTTGCAAGAAAAACCCAGTGGGACAAAACCTTGTAAGGGAAAAAGAGTACAACGCGCATTAACTCCCCCTGATGAGAGCATCAATTCACATCCTTGAGCCTTCACATCCCAATCTTGTTCACTAGCTTCTTGAAGGTTGACGTCGACAATGATTTTATATCAGTTTCAATGTATTTTCATAATGACATAACATAGAGATCTCTTCATTCATATATTCAGGTACCTGAATCTCTCATGAGATATTATGAAATGTTATGTCATGTGATCTTCTAGATCA
>MU747608.1:66766-77289 GCA_026770625.1 Nicotiana glauca
TCTTTTCACCCTTGCCTTTGTCTTCTCCCGTTCCTATTCTCTCCCTTTCTTGATTTTTCTTTTCTTTCTTTCTTTCTTGTTTTTCCACTATTTTCTTTTATTTTTGCCCTTTCGTGGTTTTTTCTCTTTTTTTTTCTTTTCTTTTTGCCTTTTTGTGGTTTTTCCTCTTTTTTCCCCTTTTTTTGTTCTTTTTCTTTTGGTTATGGCCGAATCCTACGTGGATTGACTACGTATCATGACCCCGCATGAATCAGACCGAGCATAGTTCTTAAAGAACGGGGATAAAGTAAACAAACCAACACATTTTTTTCCTTTTTACCCTAAAGGCTACTTTGATGCGAAAAGAGAAATAAAAGAAGCAAATTTTTTTTTTTGAATTTTCTAGACTAAATATTCTATGACCTATTCTAACCTCAAGCTTAACGGGCATGTCTTTTTTTCTTTTTTTTTTTCTTGTGAAACAAATAATCTATTAAGAAAAAATCCTAGACGAGAAAAAATATTCTTTTTTTGACTTTTTTTTAAGAAAGAAATCTAAAGAATAATCACAGAAACATATTCTGAATTTTCATTTGATATCCTGATGCAATATTTCGAAACAAGCAATGAAAAAGATAAAACATAATGTGTTTTTGGATTTCAATTTGATTGACTAAAGGAAGAAACTTTAAACAACAGATAAAGTATGTTCATTTTTCTTCTATGCACAAAAATCCTAAAGTTCTAATGAATTTTTTTTTATTTTTCATTAATTTTCCAAAGAAGAACCTCAAAACAAAATCTTTTCGGATTTTTAAAGTTAATACCTTAAAAGAAAACTCTTAAAGAGACATCAAAAGAGAAAAATCCCATTTTTGAGTTTTTAGTCCTAGTGTCCTAAAGGAAATATAAAAGCAATTTTTTGTTTTTGTTTTTGAGTTGTAGATATTAATTCAATAAAGGAAAACCACCTCAAATAAATTTTTTTATTCCTAGAATTAGTATTCTAAAGAAAACTTCTAACGGAAATATAAAATGCATCATTTTTTTTTTCAAGAGAACAAAATTGGGTGCAAAATTAGATATCTTGAAGAGCATCAGCTATATCAATCTACCATTCAACCAACTTAAGAATTTCTAATGGTTAATAATCTCTATATTGCTCTACTTGTCAAAGGTACAATAATCATTGTTTTGCAATACAATGGTGCACCTCAATTGGCCGCTTGTGCACTTTTCCGAACCAACATTTTCAACAAACATGGAAGTCAAATAACGCAGGAACAATATCACTCCTTTGGGGTATAATCGATATGCCTCCCCTTCTTCAAAATTAGAGCCAAGAGGAAAATGCCACCAACAGAAACATCCACAACAAGCCAGAGTTCAGCCAGGTATCTAGACCCTTAACCTTTCTCATTTTCTCATCCACTGAATTCCAAAAATATGTGAAAAGACAAGAATCTTATGGATCCTCAATATTTGAGTCACTAATGGGACACTGCATATCCGAACTTGCTAGTGTTCGTCGTATGTCTTGGTTGGACTTCCCAAGAGGCATCTTCAATGTGGACATTGTGGAATCTTTACCAATGAATGCTTTATAAGCAGAATCAGTATGTATCGTCTCCATGACTGAACCAAAAAAGTTTGTCACTGGTACCTCTTCTAGCTGACGAGGGTATAGATCTATTCGATAATATGCAGTTGACATCAGCACATTTGGATTATATGAACTCAAAAGACCGCTCAATGAGGCATTAGCATACATGTTCACCCTCTCAAAAAAAGTAATGGTATAGAATGTGAATCGATCTATAACTGAAACACCAACACCAGCATCCAGGTAATGCAAGTACGAATTTTTCCCTTTCATGCTGCTCCCACTTGCCAAAACGCTAGGTGATTGAAGCTGAGAGAAAAGAGTAGCAGCTTGGCAAGTGTCAACCACTATTAGTAGCTTTTCTTTCATTTGTTTCACTGCATCGGCCAAATCATGACTTTGAAGCTCCTCTATATCTTGAAATTATAAAATCTCGTCTCCACCATCCCTGTCATGTACAGAAGTATGTGGTTTCCTTCATCACTAAGATGACGTTTTGATCTTGAGGCAGCTCATAACCTCGATAATCTACCTCAACGTTGACTCCATATAAGTTTAGCCTGTGGTTTTCATTGTTAAAGACCTGTGCATGGTATTTATTTCGAGAATTGCAAGCCATACCATCAGCCAACATCAGAATAATTCTTTCATCAGTTATGCCTAATCATTTTACAGTTCTTTACAAAGACAATGTATTAGCCATGTGTCTTTAATTAAACCAGAAATGAGAAGTGCAGAACAAAACATCCCAATTGTTCGTATGCATCACAGATGAAGCTGATGTGATCCCATTGCAAGGGTAAGTAGAAAACAGAAGAAAATACAACAAAAATGTGGATTTCATTTTCAGCTACAGCTCATTCTTCCATCTCTTTCTACTGCTAATTCTCTTTGTTCACCTTTTGGTGGGATTGTTGATTCGGAAGAGGAGAGATTGGCTATTTTGGCACAACGGCCTATGTGGCCCAAAAGTGGTTAGACATGCAAGATTTGTCTAAGACCCGACGAAGCCAAGAACCTAAGATTTACTAGGAAGACCGGACCCTATGTGGGTTGCCTACGTATCACGCCCCTAAAGACGAGAATCAGGTATGCGTAGTTCGGGCCGATTGGATACGGGCGAGAATTAAAAGAAAAACGACTAATCTAGAGAAAATATATATTTTTTGTTTTTCCTTGAAGAAAATGATGAAACATGCCAAATCTTTTTGGATTTCCCTTTTTCTTTTTTTTTTAATTGATTTTCGAAAAATTATAAGAAGTGCAAAATCTTTTGAATTTTTCATGCTTTTCCTTAATAAAAAAAAATAACAAAAACATAACTAGGCCCTCATTGCTTTATTTTCGCACTTCACCCTCTTTTTTCCCTTTTCCTTCTTTTCTTTCTTTCTCTTTTTTCATTTTTATTTGCTTTCAACTATCATTGGTCCGCCAAATGACCCTTTTACCTTTGAATAAATGCAACATGCAGCACATAGGATGCATCAAGATGGTCTGTTATTTTGGGTGCACCTGTCCTAAACGGACCCAACCCCTGTGTTGAGTCCCCTAAGTCATATGCACGTGATGCAGATAAGCACTCCTACTAGGGATCTGGCATGGAGTCAAGTTATTCTAGATTCAAAACCTAAGTATATGTCCTAGACTGTGTACCCGAGCGGACAACTCGAGTCGAGGAGGGGGCTACGTACCGGGAACCAAAAGGCCATCCGGCTTAGTAACTTGTCTGGCCTCTTTCTTATTTCAAGGTATTGACACTAACAGAATAGGGAGTCTCAACCAGTAATCACATCCCCGGAGGTGAGAAGAGAAGGGTTTTGGCACAATTTATATACAGTTCAGATAATATCAAAGCGGTAAACATTTAGCACATTTAGCAGGAAAACATGTAGGAAAATCAGATAAAGCCAAACATAACAATTATTCTAAGCTCGAATTCTGAGCCCTGAATAAAATGTTCTGGGTTTTTTTCCTCAGCAGAGTCGCCAGAGCTGTCACACCTCATTTTTTACTACACTCGCAAGGGCGTAAAAGAGTTTTTCCACTTAAAGGACAATCGGAACGAGATATATTATTAAGATTTCAGAGTCGCCACTTGGGAAATTAATGGTGTCCCAAGTCGCCGGTTGAATCCCGAACCGAGGAAAAATATGACTCTGTTAACAGTCCGTGAACCAGAAATCCGAGTAAGGAATTCTATTAACCCGGGAGAAGGTGTTAGGCATTCCAGGGTTCCGTGGTTCTAGCACGGTCGCTCAACTGTCGTATTTGGATTTATCATATTTCAAAACACGTTTTAGCTTATGTGCTTTTTTTAACTGTAAACCGCTTTTATCATCTTTTACGAGAATTGCAACGTCGTGAAAACGTGTCTCGAACCACGTCACATCAATGCACCCGTGGTTGTTGACACATTTCGACTTCGTCGAGATTTGGATTTGGGTCACATAAATGTGCACCCGAATTTAGGAAGGTAATATTATTAAAATACGCGCCTAAAGCAACTACGCGTTTGCAATTTGCGAGGGCCATGAAATTTACTAAATGGCACACTTCGAATTCTAAAGCCAAAATAAGATTAATCAAATGAGGGTCATGCGATTGAAACGAGGGCAAGAACCAAAAGCATTGCTCTTCTCCCAAAGGCCACAAGAACTGAGACTACTACATCAACAATGTCCTACCAAACAAACCATATCCATGTAATTCGCCTAAATCTGACCTAACAGAAAAGGGAATATGTACTTAATTATACTTACCTTACCACTAAAACGAAAAGAAACAGAAACCAAATTATGGAATGAGTTATTAAATCCAAAATATGAAGCCAAATAAACTGACGTGAGAATGGTCCATGTTTCAACAAATCAACAGCATATGCTTCATCTTCAAATTGCATTCACGTTAAACAAAACTATCCAACACATGTACTAATTTAACCAATGAACCATGACCAACAAAATAGCTACAAAGATCAACTGAAATAAGATCTGAAATATAGTCAAAACTAAAACTACTCAAGGCAAGAGATAAAGTTAAGGGTGAACAAAATTTCAGGAAAACTCAATCAACGGAACATAACTTGGTTCGAAAATTGAATGCAATCCCAGAAGTTAATACTAATTTTAGCTCATCTTACTCAAACCAATCTCATGAATCAGTTAAGAGAACACAGTAAAGAAAATTCAAAATAACAACCATCCAAGCATCAAATTAGTTGTCCAGAATAGGAGCCGATCCAAATACTCAATGAAACAAATAAAATGAACCTTCAAATGAATTTTCTTCAATGTATTGACTAGCAAAAACTCCGACAAGCCGGATGATACAGCAACAACAGAATCAGGCCGGTACCGCGAACCAACAGCGAAACTCGATCGGCAATGGAAATCTCTAATCAGAGAAATCACTCGGAACTAACAGCATTTGACCAACAACAAAATAGAACTTCGACTGAAATCGACTAGCGCAAACTCGATTGAATTCCATGATTTTAGAAAATCAGAAATCAGAAGAAAAAGCCAGAATTTGACATGAAAATCAAAGGATTCAAATCCGAAATCAGAGTGAGAAAATCCCGTCTGCTCACTTCCTCTGTTTCTCACTGTCCACTGGGCGTGTTTCTCTATCGTAAGTGTGTGTTTGTATGGACTCAAATTCGAACAAAAGAGGTCGTTTGGGTTCTGCGACTGGTTATGTTCGTGTGAGCTTAGTGAAGGGAGGATGGTGACAGGGTGGTGTTGAAGAGGAAGACGCGAAGGGGATCTGCTTTTGTTACCTTAGGGATTTCTCTGTGCTTTCATTTTTTTGTATTTTTTCGCCCGCTCTTCTGTAGTTTTTCCATCTGTTTTTGTGCCTTTTTTTGGTGTAGTTTTTCGTGTGAATTTTTCCTTCCGTATTTTGTGTAGACAAATGGTTTTATAAAGTGTGTGGGGTAGGGTATTATGTGGGGGAGTAGTTTTGGGGAAGGTTTTATGTGGGGGAAAATTTTGGGGGGGAAGTATTTTTGTGGGGAAATATTTTTAGGGGGAGGTCTCATATGGGGAGAAGTGTTTTGCAGGGGGGGGGGGATATGTTTTGGGGAAGTTTATTCTAATTTTTATTCCCAATTTCTTTTTATCTTCTTTTTTTATTAAAAATCCTAGAATTAAAAAACTAAATTATTTAAAATTATACTAATTGTGAAAATTATTGTGACGACCCGACCCGTCGTCTTATGAGTTACCTCCCCGTTTCCCCCACAATATGCTTCTCTACATTTCAATATCAGTATTTGAGGTGATTGGGTAGAATTGGATTGGTTTTAGATGGAAATGAGACACTTAACCTCTTAAAGAGAAGCTTGTTTTGAAAAAGTCACCCGGAAGTTGACTATTTAGTTAGAGGGCTCGAATGTGAATTCTGGTGATTTGGTTAGCTTCGGGGGATGATTTGTGACTTAGGAGCGCGATCGGAATTGAATTTGGAGGTCCGGTGTAGAATTAGGCTTGAATTGGCGAAGTTAGCATTTTGGCGAATTCCGGTTGATAGGTGAGATTTTGATCCGAGTATCGGAATAGAATTCCGAGAGTTGATGTAGCTTCGTTAGATGATTTGGGATATGTTTACAAAATTTCATGTCATTCGGATGTGGTTTGGTTGGGTTTTTGATCAAATACGTGTTTTAGAAGTTTAAGAAGAACTTAGGCTTGAGTTCGATGTAATTTGATGGTCTTGGTGTTGTTTGATGCATTTTGATGATTGGAACAAGTTTGTATGATGTTTTAGGAGGTTTTGATATTTTTAGTTGATGTCCCAGGGGACTCGGGGTGATTTCGGATGGTTAACGGGAGCTTTTAACGTTGGAAAATTTCATAATAGATGAAAGTTGTAAATGAGTGCGCACATGACCTCACTTTGGACGATCATATATCCCGTTATATAAGGAGTTGTGTGATGTACAACCTATCAAATTAAAGCCCTTTGAGTCTAGTTTTCACCGCAATAAATAGTTTGTCATTTGGAGGTGTATACACGTAGTTATGACTATTTTACTGGTCAGGTGTCACTCGCGCGAACAGTGCGCGAACTTTGCGAAAGTTCGCGCGTTTTTGCTGAGTATTCTGCCCCGACGCACGAACAACGCGCGAACTATGTGAAAGTTCGTGTGCCTGGAGAGTTTTTAAGTACCTTAAGGACCGGAAATAAGAGAAATTGAGTCATTTCTCAAGCTTAGGATTCCGTCTACACCCCAATTCGACCAAGGCACCTAAGGTGAGTTTTTAAGTGTGTTTTCATGGTGATTTCACTTCTCAATCACTAGTTACAACATGATTTTTGATTGGACTTCATAGGATTTCTTCAAAATCTCAAGAACACCCCAAAGTTGTCTTTCAAGATTTGGTCTACAAGAGGTAAACCTACACCTTAGACTTACATATATGGAGTTATTATGGAATTATGAGTATGAATCATGTATTACAACTTATGGTATAGTGATTGGAGACCATAAATTCCCAATTTAAATACATGAACATGGTAGGGATTTAAATGTGTATATTTGATGGAATTTTGTTGGTTTGGGTGTGAATGGTTGATCACACACGTGATGTTAGGAGTATAAATTGCTAAAGAATGATAGTGAGATGAATTGTTGGTTAATGGTGATAGTTGGAGGAACCAATACTATAGTCATGAGGTGTAAATATCTATGCTTACAAGATGTTTGATAATAGGCCTAAATGGCACAAGTTATGGGATTTATTTCTAATATTGGCCCTATTTAATGTTGTATCGTAGATCGAAGTTAAATAACTGTATTGGATCATTGTAGTATCATTAAGGGGCGAATTTTAGATATGTATGGCAAAACTTCCATCTTTTAGAAATCGAGCTTCATCGATGTTTGTGTAATTTTTGGTCAGATTCGACGCACGAGGAGACCAATTTGAGAGGCAAGGGCATAGCGAGCTAGACTTTGGGCCGGCTAGAGGTGAGTAATACTTGTAAATGATATCCTGAGGGTTTGAAACCCCGGATTTGCATATCACAGTGCTGTATTGAGGTGACTTGGATGCCAGATATGAGCGTGGGGTAGAGCACTGTTGGGGATTGTGACTTGGTCCGTCCCGGATGTTGATTTTACTATGTATTTGACCGAAACTACTTGTATTATCATACTATAGGCTGACTGCCATGTTTGTGCTTCGCGCCAACTATGTGAATCTTTCGGGGATTGATATTACTATTTTAGCATATCTTGCATATCATTTGGTTTCAGTCCAAGGTTTTTAACAATGTTTTTGCAAACTCAACCATATTTCTAAGTTTTGAAAACTCAAATGACATTTTAAATGATATTTCGGGCTGAGAACTACTATTTTATAAATGCCCAAGGGGCTTATGATGATTTTCTGGACTGATGCATGGTTGGCTTGGGCTGGACGCCGTAATAGTGATACATGGATATGGAGGCCAAGGGCCTAGTTGGTGATACTGATATTGATATGAGGCTAAAGGCCTAGATTTGATACCACGGGATGGCTTGTTATTGCGCTTGGGCTGTACGAGTCCCTCCAGAGTCTGTACACACCCAGTGAGCGCCGTCGACGATAAATCATATGCATGGTTGGCTCGGGCTGCACAACACAGTGGGTATTGGAATGTACCATCATATGCATGGTTGGCTCGGGCAGCATGCCGTAGTGGGTACTGGAATGTACCATCATATGCATTGCATTGCACTCATGCATTTGTCCCTATTTGTACTAGTTGTCATGACATACAACACACTCATTTCATTAGCATCCATGCTACTTCTTGCACTATTTACCGGATACCCCGGTGTTATTTATTGATGGAGTGTTATGCCTGAGGGGCTGACTGCACTATTTGTGTCGCGTTCATTTGCTTAAACTATTGAAAAGGAATGTTTTTTTCAAAAGAGGTTTTAACTGAGCCCAGATTCTTTCCAAAGGATTTCACGATTTTACTGTTCTTCTCAAAAAGGGTTGTACTGTTCTATATAGCATGATGGAGTGCCTTACGTGATTTCTTGCTTTCAGCTATTATTTACTTTTATTATTCACTGAGTTGGAGTACTCACTTTACTCCCTGCACCTTGCGTGCAGTTGCAGGTATTGTTCCCCCGGTAGCGGGTTATTAACGGATTAAAGGTATTATTGAAGCTGAGCAAGGTGACCGCCAGCGTTCACGGTACCAGACTTAATCTTTTGAAGTCCAGATTTTATTTTGTATATATTATTGGCCATATAATGGTGTTCAGTCTTCTTTAGATGCTCATGATTTGTGATACCCCGGTCGGGTTGAGTTGGGTTGGATTTCCGCATTTTTATATATATTTCTGCTATTCGGTATTATTAAACCATGTTGTACTATAATTGTGTTAAATAACTGTTAAAAGGAGGCGTTTGTTTTGTTGGCTGGACTTGTCTTCACGAGAGGCGCCATCATGACTGGGTTTGGGAATTGGGTCGTGACAAGTTGGTATCAGAGCCTAGGTTACTAGGTCTCATGAGTCATGAGCAGGTTTAGTAGAGTATCGTAGATCGGTACGGAGACATTTGTATTTATCCTCGAGAGGCTGCAGAACCTTTAGGAAAACTTCACTTTCTTGGAATTCTTATCGTGCGTACTTGATCGTGCTTGACTCTTGAAATAACTCTTGAAATTCCTTCCACACGTCTGTATGCGCACGTGAGAGCTCAGTAGTATATGTGCCTTGATGGCTTGTGATTCCCCGATCGAAGGGGGGGGGGGGCGAGATGTAACCTCCGTGAGTTTGATGTTGGGCCAGTCTGGAGGACTTGAGGCCGAATCTTTGCTTATGGCTTGAGCACCAAGGTGNGGAAGGTATACAAAAACATGAACTAAAGGTAAAGCTAATGGGTAATTGGCTTATGAGGGGAAAACATTTGTCATACTAGTTAGATAAGTCTGGGAGCTAAGATCGCTTGTGTAATTGTATTATGACGAAATCTATGTCGAGGAGCACACCTTGAAGGTCGAAAACATTAAGGAAAGAAAATGTTCTTACTTGGTTGAATAGCCCAATAATGGAGGATCGAAAGGTACTTTCTATGTGTTACAATTCAAATAGGTGAAACGCATGTCCATGTATCAATTTTGATAATATAATACATGTAATATTGAGATTGATGTTATTGATATACATTATGATGCTTTATCAAGATGTGGATGTGTTGTTAGGATGGTTTTGGTGATTCTCTGGCCGGTGGATAGGCCCAATTACCAAGGAGAATCTGCCGAAATTTTTGAAAAATTTGGGACTTAGTAAAAAATTTGGTCGCCTAGAGAGTAGGCTTAACTGTTATATGAGTGAATGCAAGAAAATGCAGAAGAGTTAAAATTATAGATGATTTGTGTTTCCACAAGCTTATGAAAGAGCGACTTTAATCTCACTATGGTATTACGACAGCAATGGAGCATATGCATTATGAGTATAATGTGTTGTGATATATGGCTTCGAGCCAAGTTGGGGAGCTTGCTATTGGTTAGCAGATTATGTGGTTATGTACTATGTTAGTTTTGATTTGATGCATGCTGGTGAATTAGTTCTGGTTGCGGAAATTGGTTCGAGAATGACACGAGTGAAGGAAAATTTTTGACAACATGTCAATAGATAGGATGAGCAGGAAAGGAGTTTCGATGGTTAAGATAAATTGGTATTGTCTTCAGCGTCACCTGAGAGCGGTGTTGCGTCGTGGTTAGTGATTCTTGATCGCTTTATAGCATTAGTACGACCGGTGGTTTGGAGGTACACTCCAGATATTGTTGTGGTAGGTTGTGGGAGTGTGTCCCACGGGAATATTATATAAGTGTGGCATGCGATCACTTGATTGGTTAATGATGTAAACCAAGTATGAAGGTTGTGATGGTGTCGTTAAATTAAAGATTCATGCCTGGAGGGCACTTGGCATAT
>MU747608.1:86593-150037 GCA_026770625.1 Nicotiana glauca
GGATTTAAATGTGTATATTTGATGGGATTTTGTTAGATTGGGTGTGAATGGTTGATCACACACGTGATATTAGGAGTATAAATTGCTAAAGAACGATAGTGAGATGAATTGTTGGTTAATGGTGATAGTTGTAGGAACCAATACTATAGTCATGAAGTGTAAATATCTATGCCTACAAGATGTTTGATAATAGGCCTAAATGGCACAAGTTATGGGATTTATTACTAATATTGGCCCTATTGAATGTTGTATTGTAGATTGAAGTTACATAACTGTATTGGATCATTGTAGTATCATTAAGGGGCGAATTTCAGATATGTATGGCAAAAACTCCATCTTTTAGAAATCGAGCTTCATCGATGTTTATGTGATTTTTGGTCAGATTCGACGCACGAGGAGACCAATTTGAGAGGCAAGGGCATACCGAGCTAGACTTTGGGCCGGCTAGAGCTGAGTAATACTTGTAAATGATATCCTGAGGGTTTGAAACCCCGGATTTGCACATCATAGTGCTGTATTGAGGTGACTTGCACGCCAGATATGAGCGTGGGGTAGAACACCGTTGGGGATTGTGACTTGGTCCGTCCCAGTTATTGATTTTACCGTGTATTTGACCGAAACTACTTGTATCATCATACTATGGGCTGACTGCCATGTTTGGGCTTCGCGCCAACTATGTAAATCCTTCGGGGATTGATATTACTATTTTAGCATATCTTGCATATCATTTGGTTTCAGTCCAAGGTTTTTAACAATGTTTTTGCAAACTCAACCATATTTCTAAGTTTTGAAAACTCAAATGACATTTTAAATGATATTTCGGGCTGAGAACTACTATTTTATAAATGCCCAAGGGGCTTATGATGATTTTCTGGACTGATGCATGGTTGGCTTGGGATGCACGCCGCAGCAGTGATACATGGATATTGAGGCCAAGGGCCTAGTTGATGATACTGATATTGATATGAGGCTAAGGGCCTGGATTTGATGCCACGGGATGGCTTGTTACTGCGCTTGGGCTGTAGGAGCCCCTCCGGACTTTGTACACACCCCAGTGATCGTCGTCGACAATAAATCATATGCACGGTTGGCTCGGGCTGCACGCGTCAGTGGGTACTGGAATGTACCATCATATGCATGGTTGGCTCGGGCTGCACGCCGCAGTGGGTACTGGAACGTACCATCATATGCATTGCATTGCACTCATACATTTGTCCCTATTTGTACTGGTTGTCATGACATACAACACACTCATTTTATTGGCATCCATGCTACTTCTTGCACTATTTACCGGATACCCCGGTGTTATTTGTTGATGGAGTGTTGTGCCCGAGGGGCTGACTTACGTGCTGACTGCACTATTTGTGTCGCGTTCATTTGCTTAAACTATTGAAAAGGAATGTTTTTTTTCAAAAGAGGTATTAACAGAGCCGAGATTCTTCCCAAAGGATTTCACGGTTTTACTGTTCTTCTCAAAAAGGGTTGTACTGTTCTATATAGCATGATGGAGTGCCTTACGTGATTTCTTGCTTTCAGCTATTATTTACTTTTATTACTCAATGAGTTGGAGTACTCACTTTACTCCCTGCACCTCGCGTGCAGTTGCAGGTATTGTTCCCCCGGTAGCGGGTTATTAGCGGATTGAAGGCATTATTATTGAAGCTAAGCAAGGTGACCGCCAGCGTTCGCGGCACCAGACTTCATCTTTTGAACTCCAGATTTTATTTTGTATATATTATTGGCCATATAATGGTGTTCAATCTTCTTTAGATGCTCGTGACTTGTGACACGCCGGTCGGGTTGAGTTGGGTTGGATTTCCACATTTTTATCTATATTTCCGCTATTCGGTATTATTAAACCATGTTGTACTATAATTGTGTTAAATAACTGTTAAAAGGAGGCATTTGTTTTGTTGGCTGGCCTTGTCTTCACGAGAGCGCCATCACGACTGGGTTTGGGAATTGGGTCGTGACAATTATAAAAGCTACTTAATCCTAAATTAAAAGAGAAAAATCAACAAAAGGAAAAGGTGTAGAAAATATAATATTTTTATTTTTTAATTTTTAATTTTTATGAAAACCAAATGACTTCCGATAAAACCTAAATGTCATGCAAGTTATTTTTGGTATTTATTATTTTGATTTTAAAATATTAAAATGAATGAAATGCGATTAAATAAAGAAAAATTTCTAAAAAATCAATAAAAATTATTTTGATCTATTTTTAGGAGTTATCTTCATGTAGGGCAAAAATCACATGCTTACAATTACCGTCGGTTCGTAGAGGGATTTTCTTCTATTACAGCCCTGATGACCAGATTGACCCAGAAGGTGCCCAGTTCAGATGGTCAGATGAGTGTGAGGCGAGCTTTTAGAAGCTCAAGACAGCTCTGACTACGGCACCGGTATTGGGTTTGCCCACAGGTTCAAGGCCTTACACAGTCTATTGTGATGCTTCCCATATTGGGCTTGGAGCAGTATTGATGCAGGATGGCAAAGTCATTGCCTATATTTCGAGACAGTTGAAGATCCACGAGAAGAACTATCTGGTTCATGATCTAGAATTGGCAGCTGTTGTTCATGCTTTGAAGATTTGGAGGCATTATCAATATGGCGTAACATGTGAGATGTACACAGATCACAAGAGCCTTCAGTACCTATTCAAGCAGAAGGAGTTGAATGTGAGGCAGCGAAGGTGGTTAGAGTTGTTGAAAGATTATGATATTACTATCTTATACCACCCGGGTAAGGCCAATGTGGTGGCTGATACATTGAGTAGGAAGTCCGCCAGCATGGGTAGTCTTGCTTATATTCCGGCCAACCAGAGACCGCTTGCTTTAGATGTTCAGGCTTTGGCCAATCGATTGGTGAGATTAGATATTTCTGAGCCTAGCAGAGTGTTAGCTTGCACGGTCGCTCGTTCTTCTCTATTAGAGTGTATCCGTGATCGGCAGTTTGATGATCCTCATTTGTGTGTCCTGAGAGACACGGTGCAGCGTGGAGGTGCCACGAAGGTGACCTTAGATGATGGCGTTTTGAGATTGCATGGGCGAGTTCATATGCCCAATGTTGATGGGATTCGAGAGTTGATCTTAGCGGAGGCCCATAGTTCTCGGTATTCTATTCACCCGGGCGCCGCGAAGATGTATCAAGACTTGCGGCAACATTATTGGTAACGTAGGATGAAGAAGGATATTTTTGCGTATGTGGCTCGGTGTTTGAACTGTCAGCAGGTCAAGTATGAGCATCAGAGGCTCGGTGGTTTGTTTCAGAGGATTGAGCTTCCGGAGTGGAAGTGGGAGAGGATTACCATGGATTTCATTACTGGACTTCCGTTGACTCAAAAGAAGTTTTATGCTATTTGGGTCATTGTTGATAGGCTGACCAAGTCAGTGCATTTCGTTCAAGTGGCAGTCTCCTATTCATCTGAGAGGTTAGCTGAGATTTACATCAGGGAGATTGTCCGCCTTCATGGTGTGCCAGTATCCATCATTTCGGACCGGGGTATGCAATTTACCTCGCGCTTCTGGAGAGCAGTTCAGCAAGAGTTGGGCACCCAGGTTCAGTTGAGCACAGCATTCCATCCTCAGATGGACGGTCAATCCGAACGGACTATACAGATTTTGGAGGATATGCTCCGAGCTTGTGTCATTGATTTTGGAGGCTCGTGGGACCAGTTTTTGCCTTTAGCAGAGTTCGCCTACAACAACAGCTACCAGTCCAGCATTCAGATGGCTCCGTATGAGGCACTGTATGGTAGGCGATGTCGGTCTCCAATCGAATAGTTTGAGCCGGGAGAGGCTCGGTTATTGGGTACAGACTTGGTTCAGGAGGCCTTAGATAAGGTCAAGATCATTTAGGAGAGGCTTCGTTCAACTCAGCCTAGGTAGAAGAGTTATGCAGACCGTAAGGTCCGAGACGTAGCTTTCATGGTTAGTGAGCGGGTATTGCCCCAAGTGTCGCCTATGAAGGGCGTGATGAGGTTTGGAAGGAAGGCAAGCTTAGCCCTAGGTACATTGGTCCATTTGAGATTCTTGATTGAGTAGGAGAGGTGACTTATAGACTTGCATTGCCACCTAGCTTATCAGCCGTGCATCCAGTTTTTCATGTGTCTATGCTTCGGAGGTATCACGGCGATCCTACCCATGTGTTAGACTTCAGCACTGTCCAGTTGGACAAGGATTTATCTTATGTGGAGGAGCCGGTAGCTATTCTAGACCGACAGTTTCATCAGTTGAGATCAAGGAGTTTTCCCTCTGTTCGTGTTCAGTGGAGAGGTCAGCCCACTGAGGCCTCGACCTGGGAGTCTGAGTCTAATACGTGGAGCCGTTATCCACATCTGTTCCCCGAATCAGGTACTTCTTTCTTTTGTCCGTTCGAGGACGAATGGTTGTTTTAGAGGTAGAGGATGTGACGACCCAAAGGGTCATCACTGTTTCATCATTAGTTTCGTGCTTCCGAGGCCTTGAAAACCTTATTTTTACTTGCCTCAATTTGCGTGCATAGTCCGGACGCGTGGATGGAAAACTTTTATGTTGAAATATGTGAATTCTGTGAAAAATTTGAAGATTTTGATATTAATATGATTAAAGTTGACTTTGCTCAATATTTTTGGTAAACAGACCCAGACCCGAGATTGGGCGGTCCCGGAAGGTCCGTAGAAAAATATGGGACTCGGGCATGTACCCGGAGTCGAATTCCGAGGTCTAGAGCCCAAGGAAAGAATTTTCTGTGGAATTATTTTTCTGAAATTATTAAGGAAAATAAAAATAAAAATTGATTAAAAGACTATGGTATCGGGCTTATATTTTAGTTCCGATGCCCGGTACAAGTCTTAAATATGTGTTAAGTGATTTCTGTAAAGTTTGGTCGAAATCGGACGTCATTTGACGTATTTCGGACCTAAATATCTAAAGTTTGAAGTTTATGAAGTTATAATGAAAAATGATGAATTTGGGGCTTGATTCAATGATTTTGATGTTATTTGGGCGATTTGATCACACGAGTAAGTCCGTAGGATGTTTTTGAGGTTGTGTACATGTTTGGTTTGGAGCCCCAAGGGCTCGGGTGAGTTTTGGATAGGCATCGGTATGCATTTTTCCATTTTTGAAAATTTTGTGTTTTGGGCTTCTGTGATTTTTGCAAATGCGAAGGAAAGACTCGCAATTGCGAGCTCGCAAATGCGAGCATTGCTTCACAATTGCGAAGTCTGGGGAATATGGGCACTGTCGCAAATGCGATGGTCCGGCTCGCAAATGCGGAGGGGGGAAAGTTCGCAAATGCGGAGCCCGTGATCGCAAAAGCGACTGTAGGCCACTGCAAATGCGATGCCTCTTTCGCAAATGCGAAACCTGCCCTCCAGACCCAAGTTCGCAAATGCAAACTAAAATGTCACAATTCCCAGCCCTGTTTGGTTCGCAATTGCGAACTAAGGTTCCCAATTTCCATATCCGAGGCCCAGCAAATTTTATACTTAGTCGAATTTTCACCACTTTTCATCATTCTTTCAAAACCCAAACACCATCGGCGATTTTTCAAGAGCAAACTTCATCCCAAATCATTTGTAAGTTGATGTTTACTTAATTCTTTCAATCTTTAACATTATTAGACATGTTTTTCACTTAAAATTAAGGATTTTCATGGGTGAAATTGGGGTTTTTGGGTAGAACCTAGGTTTTCTATAAATTGGGGAGTTGGACCTCGATTTGAGGTCCTATTTAAAAACAAATTACATATTTGAATTCATGGGGGAATGGGTAATCAGATTTTGGTCCGAACCTCGAGTTTTGACCACGTGGGCTCGGGGGCATTTTTGAAATTTAGGGAAAAACTTGGGAAAATCATTGAATCAAGCCCCAAATTCATCATTTTTTATTATAACTTCATAAACTTCAAACTTTGGATATTTAGGTCCGAAACACGTCAAATGATGTCCGATTTCAACCAAACTTTACAGAAAACGCTTAACACATAATTAAGACTTGTACCGGGCGTTGGAACCAAAATACGAGCCTGATACCATAGTCTTTTAATCAATTTTCATTTTTATTTTTCTTAATAATTTTAGAAAAACAATTTCACAGAAAAATTCTTTCCTTGGGTTCTAGACCTCGGAATTCGACTTCGGGCACATGTCCGAGTCCTATATTTTTCTACGGACCTTCCTGAACCGCCCAATCTCGGGTCCAGGTCCGTTTACCAAAAATATTGACCAAAGTCAACTTTAATCATATTAATATCAAAATTCTTCAAATTTTTTACAGAATTCACATATTTCAACATAACAGTTTTTCTGCCACGCGCCCGGACTGCAAACGCAAATTGAGGCAAGTAAAAATGAGGTTTTTAAGGCCTCAGAAGCATGGAACGAATGAGGAAACAGGTGATGACCCTTTGGGTCATCACAGTTTTATATCATTAAAATATCCACTTCATTGTGGTATTCTTTTATTTATATAGTACAAATTGGAGAATAAAGCGGGTAGCTTTTAACATACATATTATCCCGCTACAAGTTGTAGTAATAGAAGATATTAAATCTTTCCTTTATTTATACTCTCAATATAATCAGCCGCTTTCGCGAATACTTTGGAAATTAAATATGTTTCTTTGAGACTAACTACAACACAATACCTTATTGTTAATCAATTGTGTTTCTCCAAAATAGTCGTAATTGGCTCTTCCAGAGCTCTCAATTAATTTTGTACTACCACATATTCATCAACACCCATATGGTGAATATCTCTTTGAAAGAGAAAGTTATACCATTATGGTTATGGTCAAAATTAAATGTGCAAGTTCTGTTCTTACATTATCGTTGTCTTTTAATAATCACAATGCCAAAATATTTTGGCGTACAGTAGGTACGTGACCAATGACCATTCATGCCATAATAATAATATTATTTTCTTATATCATCTCAAACCTCCTTCTAGAGGTGAGCGTGGTATATGCGCTACCACTAGCACGTTCATATTCTTTGAAGAATGAATATGTATTCGTAAATCAGATGTTGTCACATTCACATTATGAATGGACCATAATCATCTATATATTCTTTATAAAATCTCATGTCAAATCGATGACAAATATTACTTTCACATAGTGAAGGATTATTTTGAGATTCCTTATTATTCTCAGTATCACAATGATGATGATTATAACTTCGTCTATTGCCACGTCCACATCCATTGATATCTTCATAGTAATAATTTTGTCTTCTTTCAAAGTTATCACATACTGCTATCACATTCTCTAAAGGGAATGAGAATGGAACAAATTCAATGGGACGAGTTTTTAATTATTTGCCAACAATCATACATAAATTTAATCATGGCAACGCATAGAAATTTTACAACTTTGGGTGGTTATAATTTCTTTCAAACTCCGTTGAGTTGCAAACAAAATTTTTCGTCTTTGCTTGTATTTAAAATCAAATTATAGAATGTCAAGAATTTGAAAGAAAAAAGTAAAATACTTACCTTAAATCCAGAATTTAATCATGAAGTAAGTTCATAGAACAATTGATAATGATTATGCTCATTCCCAAAGCTTCTACTCAATTGGTTAGAGTCTCGCGCTGATAATGTGTTATAAAATAATAAAAGAATAAGAGCAATATTACAGAGAAAGAGAGAGGGGAAATTCTTATTGAATTTTGGGATGAATTACAATGGGGTAAGACCCCTCTATTTATAGGGGAAAAATGACTTAGCCTCAAAGTAAAACTCTCTCCAAGATAGACATTTACTCTAAATAGAATTCTATTCATAACATTATATTATTTGTTTATTAAAATTTCTCTAAAATCAAAAGTTTTTTTGTTTGGCAGTTATTAACTTGTATATTATGTTAAACACATATATGGAAAACTTGTTTGTGAGAGCAGAGGCGGACCTACACTAGGCCTTGAGGGGTTACGTGAACCCGTTAACCTCGGCAAAAACCCTGTGTATATATATGTATAGTTGTATATATTTTAGGGACCCTTTAAATATTTTTTTTGGCTCCTTAGAATCGAAATGTTGCTTGGAGCAATGGTCCGCCTGTCAGCAGTATTTACCTTCCTTTTTGCTACAAAGGACTGAGGTTCGAAACCCCCTTTCCACAAATATTTTTTTTAGTTTCTTTCACTTTTTACAACTGGAATAATCAATTATATTAGTACAATAGTACTATTTTTTAGTCACAAGTTAACAGTTGACTAATTTATAATTTTTTATTTTACCTTTTCTCAATTTTATTATATTTTAATAGTTATAGATAATAGTCAATTTTATTATTTAGTTCTTCTACATCCTGCCCAAAAGCCCCAAAATATTAAATCCCTAAACTAGTAAACCTTTCTTATTTCTTCCTCACTCAAACGTAGAAGCTCCCCAGCAGAGGCGGTCCCCTCCGTCAAACTCAGAAGCTCCCCTCCTTCAAGCTCAGTCTTTAGTCTTCAGCCATCACTCCTCACTCCAAAATAGAGAACCATTCTTCCTCAATCTCAATTACTCTCATTATTTTGAAAAAGTAGCTGGCATTGAATATCTGGTTAGTGCTTCTCTTACTTTGAAACTTAATTTTTATTTATAAATTGTAAGAGCATGGAGAATTTGGGATGGATTTTATATGATTTTATTTAGGTTTGAAATTTTTGGTGCAAGAATCCCCAAAATTTAGGTTTGCCACTGGTAATTAAATCAAATTTTCTCTTGCTGTGGTTTCTGCTTTGACCCTTTTTGCATTTGATGAATTTCTATTCTTGATAGACTATTAAATTTATTGAACTCATTTTTTGTAGGAAGTTCTTGTTCTTGTGAATTGAGATGGATGTATTTTTGACGAATTTTAATTCTTCTCAACCAAGTTATAGTCTTATAAACAATTTCTCTCATCTTATAGATGAGTTTGATGAGAAATTACTCAATCCCGACCCTGGAGAGAGAGTACCCATTGATAAATATAGTCTTAGAATACGGGATGACGTAAGTGTTGATACTCAATTTTTTTCTATATATTTTAATATGAAAAATACTTTCAAAATATCATGTACATGCATATATAAGCATGCCCAAGAGTTTTGGTATTTCTCCTAATTTTTAAAGATTTTAAAATCAATTTATTATCCATTTTAGTAGTACAAAAATCAGTAATTATTCCCAAAAAATCATCCTTTTGTGAATAATTTATTTTATTATCATATTTATACTAAAATATAATTAAGGTGATTTTTGTATATTTTTACAAATTTACTTGGTATTTTAAAGCTAAAATTGCATGTAATTGCAGTTATAGCCTATTTTATGATTAATAGCATTTTATAATTTTAAAATTATTTTCAGTATTTTTAAACTATTATTTATATATTATTTGTTGCCCCATTGTTTTTAGTTTACTTGTAAAATCATTATTGCTATTTTTATAAAATAAAAAGGGAAAAAGTAGCCATTTAATTTCTAGCCCTAACTATTTTAATTTTAGCCTAAATCAGCCCTCAATTAACCCCCAATTTCAATTTCAAATGGACCAACCCAATTCCTAAAATACCCGCCCCTGATCCAATTAATCCAACCGGCATGCATCCCCATTAAATCCAGGTCATTGATCAAAATGATCAATGGCCACGATTCCTCCCTTCCTTTTTTAATCCACCAACACCCCTTAACCCTAAATCATTTCACCTAACCAGCCGCTTCTGAAACCACCTCTCTCTCAAACACTCTCGAATGAATCCATGGCTTCTCAGGCCATGGGAGTCTTATACTCACCTCCTATTACCCTCATGTGCCTGATATTTGAAGGTTCAAGGTCAAACCTCGAAGGCCTTCACCCAGTCCTTCGCCGATACAAGGTTTTCGGCCATCCACGGCCCTGCTCCTGTATATCCTAGCCTCCTGAGTCTGATTCCAACCTTATCTGACTTAGATCGGACCTTTTCCAAGCCATTCTCATTTTAGGGTTCTTCTGAAACCCTAACTAGTTGAGGTTTTCTCCGATTCCTCTTAGATCTATTGTATATCTATGCTCTATTTGAGTTTTCAAATAATTTCCTCAAACTTTCTTTTTAAAATTACTTTTAAAATCGCTTCTTTTTCAAATTAGTGTTTTCTGAAATGCTTAAAATGTTTCTCTGACTTTTCTTTTCCTTTTCTTTGTATGTATTTGTCTCTGCTATGTTCTTATGTTTCCTTTTCTACCATACATGTTCTTCCACTGTGTTTTCTATATTTTTTTCTTTCTTCTACTGTGTTTTTTGCTCTATGATCTCACGCGTTTTCTCACTATGTTCTGCTATTTGTTTTCCACTATGATTTGATATTTTTCCACTATGATTTGATATGACTCACCTACTGTATCCTTGTATCATGTTCTTAAGTGTTGCTGTTTCACTCCTGCTTTACCTTGTTTTAAGTTTCTTCTAAAGGACCCGTTTAAGCATGTTTTCCTCTACTATTTCTTCTACACTCATTATGCTTCGAATTAGTTTCTTCACTCTACTTTACATTATGCTGCTTATTTCCTGGTCTATTAGAGAGTTTATATGTATTTTTCTATTGGCTTTGGGTAATTCACTCTAATGATGTAACGAACCGACCGGTTGTTTTGAGCCCTAGCGCGTCATTCATCAGTCTGAGGCCATGAGCAGCTTCATTTCAGGTATTGTGACTTGTTCACAAGGTCGACATTTAAATTCAGGAAGATCGGAGTTAAATTTAAATGAAAAATCTCATTTGAGCAGCTTAAAGTTGAAAGAATGAACTAGGATTGGATCTTTGAGTAAACGGCCTCGGAATCGGGATCTGAAGGTTCCAGCAGGTTTGTATGATAATATCAGACTTAGGCGTATGCCCGGATCGGGTTTTTGATGACCCGGGAGCATTTTGTCGCATATTATGGAAGTTAGCATTTTAGAAGGAATTTCTTAAGTTTGGCTTGGGGTGCACTTCAGCGTTATCGATGTCCGATTGGGATTTCGAGACTGGGAGTAGCTCCGTATGGTGATTCTGGAGTTGTGAGTGCGATCCGAAGTGAATTCGTAGGTCCGTAGGTCATTTTGAAGCCATTTGGCTTAAGATAGAAATTTGAAGGTTTTTGAGGAGTTTTGACCGGAGGTTGATTTTTTGATATCGGGGTCAGAATCCAATTCCGAAAGTTGGAATAGGTCCATAATGTCCAATATGACTTGTGTGCAAAATTTAAGGTCAATTAGAAGTGGTTTGATAGGCTTAAGCATTGAAAGTAGAAGTTGGAAAGTTCGAAGTTCATAAAGCTTGAATCGGGGTGTAATTCGTGATTTTAGCATTAATTGATGGGATTTGATGCCTCGAGCAAGTCCGTAATGTGTTTTGGGACTTGTTGGTATGATTGGTTGGGGTCCTGGGGGCCTCGGGTGGATTCCGAGTGGCTAACGGATCGAATCCAGAGTTTGAAGAAGTGCTGAAGCTGCTGCTTCTAGTATTTCCACTTCTGCGAAAATGGGGACAGCAGAAGCGGTATCACAGGTGCTAAGGGGAGACCGCATAAGCGGATTTGGTTGGAGCTGGAGGGATCCACAGATGTGCTAAGGTAAGTTATTTCCACCTGTTATGAGTTAAATACATTGATTATGTGTGGATTTTAGTATGAAAATGGAAGGTTAGAGGAAGACCTAAAAAATTAGTGTTCTTGGATTTTAATTACGATTTTGAGTATGGAATTAAGATAAAATCATATATTTGAGTTTGTGAGTTCATGGGTAAACTTTATCTTTGAGAAATTTCGGATTTCGAGCACGTGGGCCCGAGGGCATTTTTGTCAACTTTTCGTTTGGGGTTAGGAGTTGTTATAAATTGGGTTGTAAAGTATAATTTAGCATCTATTAATGGATTTATATGATCGTTGGCTAGTTTTGGAGTATTGTGCGTTGGTGCAAGCCTTCGGAAGAATGTAGAATGCCGGTTGTGGATCTTCCGAGCGAGGTGAGTCTCCTTTCTAATCTTGTGAGGGGGAATTTACCCCATAGGTGAGTTAATTGGTTATGTGCTCCAATTTGTGGGGGCTACGTACGCACGAGGTGACGAGAGTCCGTGCATAGCTACTATTATGCTATTGTCCAGGTAGTCTAGGACCCAAAATCATGTATATTTGAATTAATTGTGAACCCATTGATGGCTTGAATTGCTTAAATCACATTAAAACAATAAATGGATTTCTAAAGAGACTTAAGCTTCGTTTTCTCAAATTATTAAAGGGAATTGGCCTTTCTTGGATAATTGCTCCATGTTGACTTCTTGACTGATTGTCTATCTATGTGTGTTTATTTTGGAAGCCGAATGCCTCGGCAGATTAATCGATGCATTTATAAGTGCGCCGTCGACCCTCGGCAAGTGCACATTTATTTCTGTTGGATTGGGCCGTCACCTTGGTGTGATTTGCGAATGATTGTATTGCTACCTTGAACTTATTTAAGTTGTTACATGCCTCACTCTGGCTCGAGATCATTTTGTTAATAATGGAAAAGAAATCTTGGAAAATTTCCTATGAAAGAATTATGTGTTTACTTGTTTCCTCTATCTTGATTAAAATCATGTTTATAAAATAAATCCACTGTTTAATATGTGTATTAAGGATAAATAATCATTGGACCATTAGAGAGCGTCAAGTTGACCATCTCGTCTCTACCCCTTCGGGATTAGGCGGGATACTCACTGAGTATACGTTGACTACGTACTCATATTACACTTCTGTGCATTTTTATTGCACATGTATATATACATCTAGCAGCCTACTGAGCGTAGCAGTATGGATGACTCTGGGACTAGGTGATGCATTGTTCGAGACGACCCGCAGCTAGTGTAGTTCCCTCCAGTATTTTCTTATTATTATTTCCCTGTCCGCTATATCTCGGACATATGTTGTATTTTATTTTTCCATACCGATAGTTGCTCATGCACTTGTGACACCGGGTTTCTGGGATGGTTTGAAGTATCGTATTGACTATTCAACATTTAAATTTGATTTGAAACTATATCCTTTAAAATTTCTTAATAATCAAGGAAAAATCCTAGATTTCAAAAGTGGTAAAATGAGATTTAATTAAGTATTTGAGTTGGCTGGCCTGACGGCGGTGTCCGGCGCCACCACGACCCATCATGGATTTTAGGTCGTGACAATATGGTATCAGAGAACTAGGTTCCTGTTGGTCTCACGAGTCATTAACAAGTCTAGTAAAGTCTCGAGGATCGGTACGGAGACGTCTGTACTTATCCTCGGGAGGCTACATGGTTGTTAGGTGTACTTCCCTTCTTGATTTCCTTATCGTGCGGTTCAATTCCTTTGAGGCTTATGCCTTTGATTCCATCCCACTCAATCTTATGCGATGCAAGCGCTCGTCATAAATCGAGAATTTGAAGAATTGAAATGGCACTACAAATGTGGTGCAGGATGATTTTTCCGGTATAGTTGGTTGGACTATTTTAGTCGCATTTTGGAGGGATATTTTATTATTTCAGCTCAGTAACAGAACTTCTAAGAGCCTGAGGCTAGGCACAGGTTGCCATAATGTTTCTGAGTGATTATTCCGCGGTGTTGTCATAATGCTAGGGTGTTGCCCATGTGTCGGAGTAGTGAATGAATTGAAGGGAGGTTTACTCAGCGTGTAATCAAGGGATTCAGTATTTTATTCCCGGCAGGGGAAAGTCAATCGAACTAAGGATGGTCAGGTGTGGGCTGGTGGAAGTAATGAGGCTTGGTATTTGCAAGCGTGGTTGAGCTTTCTTTTATGAGAGGGTGTCGTGGTCCTGATTGAACGTACTAAGTTTGTCGGTGTTATATTTTGCTACAATCCGCCTTTATGGCAAGATATTGTGAAATACTATTGGAGGTACAACTGTTAGATATCGCATAATGCAGTTGTTTAAGATCGAATCAGAATTTCTACTGTTGACGGCTCAATAAAGATGACCTTTGGAAAGGTTTAAAGTTAGCAGCAATGGTGGATTCAAGTGCACGAAGATAGATTTCATTTAAGGCAATAGTTGAGCAGTAAAGTATGAGGAAGGACATGTGGGAAGTGTCAGGTGGTGTTTAAAACTTTTGGAAGGCCAAGTATGAGGAGCAAGGTCGGGTGGTTAATTAAAAAGATGAGTTCCACCAAAGTTGGAGAGTGGCGAGGGTTGCATATGGGCTTGGTAGTAGGATAACTACACGTCTTAAAGCGAGTTTGGATCGAATTGGGGATTTTAATGATTGGTGATTGAAGCATGTGGTATGATGTGAAGTATGGGCTATTATGCGGCAGAAGATTGATATGGCGGAAAAGAGCTGCTTGAAATGGAGGAGGGTGCAGCATAACCCTAAAATTGGAAGGATGTTGCCGCACATTTAACTAATGTCCGCGAGGAGCGAATGGACTTGTGCAGCTAGAAGGTGAGCTCGGACTCAGGATGGGCTATTGGTATCATAGTGAATGTACCTCATTCAACGGCGTGGGAAGATGTCGGGAGGTGATTCCCCTAGGTGGGTTAATCCCCGTGAGCAGATTAGCGGTTGCATGGTTGGCGAAGCTTCTGCAAGGAATTATATTGGTTGTTCAACAAAGAGGTCGGTCGTGTGAATGTGGATGATGTCTCAGAATATGAAAGATGGGGATGTATAGGAAGATCTCGAGAGATTTTGATAATTGGTGGCACGAGGTTAAGTCAATAAGAGGTAAAAAGGTCGGGCGAACTCAAGAATGGTGAAATGATGGCTTCAAGCTAAGTGGGAGAGTCCCACCGCTTATGATTGGGCTGTATGATTAACTACTTGCGTGATTTCTGGTTATTAGCATATTGATGGATTAATTCAGCTACGAGAAAAGACCATAAGTAGTAAATTGAGCGGAGGAATTATTAAGGATGTGCTATGGTTAGACTTATGGGCTCATGTTCGAACTTGGGAAAAGATTCAGGATTTATGCCTTGTATAGAAGCGGGTTAAAAGGGGAGTGACTCTGCCAGGTGCTTCATTGAGAGGGTATTAATGTGCTAGAAGATTCAGGGAGCTGATTATATTCGGGATCAAGTCAGAGCGGGTGGCTCTCAGCAACGGTCCTAGTGGAACTCAAAAGATAAAGTGTGGTACCTAATGATTTCAAGCCTATAAGTACAACTAAGAATCAAGCTTTGTAGCAGCTTATGAGAAGGTGCCCAGAATGTTCTATGATGTGTTACCTTGTGGTGTAGCATTTGAGAAATGTGAAATAATTCGTGAGATTTGAGACAGCATGGTCTCGCAATTCAAGGTCACTCGGGGTGAGTGTAGAGGGAGTATGTTATGCGTTGAAGAGAATTAGTATTATTTCCAAAGCAATCAAGGATAAATTGGAGGGAAAGGGATTGATTAGCCATAGTTGAATTTGGCATGTTGGGGTCTGTGATCCGTTCATTCAGCGTGATCGAGTTATGCGTTTGATTTGTGGCGGTACGTGTGAGGTTTGTCGGCCGCCGTAATTGATAACATTCTAAACCATTCTACTTTTGTGGCTTGTTATGTGGAAGCAGATTCCGGAAGGGCTATGGTGGCTTGGACCACTACTTGCAGATTTGCATATTCTACGGTTATGGGAAATTACCTGTGTATTGCTATGATTCTCCTGAAGTGAGTTAAGTGCAAGGTTCTTATATGATGAAATGTGAAAATATTAATGAATTCGGAGTTATGATGAAAATTGTGTCCTATCGTATATTGGCACGTTGGGTGCGGTGAGAGGTATGGAAATGTGAAGTGAGGATCAAGGTTGCAGTTCGGTGTTGACAAGGATGTCACGGGCTCGGATGAGCAAGGAAGGGGTTGAATGATTAGAGTAAATTGGTATTTTCTTCCGCGTCACCTGAGATCGATGTGTTGTGGAAGAGGTTTTGCATCCTGGTTAAGGATTCTGGATCGCTTTTCAGTGTTAGTGCATCTGATGGTTTAGATGTGCGGACCCGTTATTTATTTCGGAAGATTGTGGGAGCATGTCCCACGGGAAGATTGTACAAGTGTGACATGTAGTCACTTGATTTGCTAAAGATTTAAACCAAGTATGAGGATTGTAGTTATATCATTAATTTGAGAATTTATGCGTGGAGGGCACTTTGTATATTGGGGTATGAACTGAGGAGGTTGCTCTGGTTATGATGGTTATTCTTACGTGATATGAGGCAAAAGGGGGTTACTACGGACCTTTGAAAGGTCATTGGCCAAAGTGGTGCAATCAGAAATCGGCTTGAGATCGGTGGATTGATTTATTTGTGAACATGGCTTTATATCAGGTCAGTTGTGTTAGTTTTAGCGAGCGTTCCCTATGGAGGAACAGTTGGGGTGTTATTTTTTTTCATCAGCTATTCCAGGTAATGATGTATTGCGCCGTATGAGTTGTGAAACGGCTTGGTAAATTCTTATGTGTTGAGTTTCCGCGCGGCGATGATGTATTGTGAGCAAGATGGCTCTTGGGATTCAGATTTGTATATCGCACCTCAGTCGTGCTTGAGTTTTTTAGCTTATGGCGCTGTAATCTTCCCTCAGGGATGGTATTATGCACTTAGCGTGCTTGTGACCAAATTCGACATCTTGTTGTAATGGGCAGCTTGGCTCGATGTGTATCTGTTTATGTGAGTTCTACGTGTGGATCGGATGGCACGCCTCCATAGGTATGTTACTTGGATCAGGTGGCACGCCGCCATGATTATATTGTGAGGATCGGGTGGCACGCCGCCATGGTTATGCTGTGTGGATCGGGTTGCACGCCGTAGCAGTGTGATGTTGAGTGTAGTTTTCTATATGCTAATTTTCTATGTCTTGCTTCCTATCTTCTAAGGAAATCCCGAATTAGCGCGAGGGTTAGGTAATTCCTCCCAGAGATTGATTTCCTATTTGTGTTATGTTCGGATTGGTGGCCTATTGGCACATTGTGGCATCATATGAGACTTGTGGTCGCATTTGAAATGGCTTATTGCCTGAGCAGTTCGTACTGGGTAAGATGAGATTGTGGGATTTAGGATCAGTGCAATCTGATTATATAAAGTATATTAAGGAGCGAAGATCATTATTTTGTTCAGAATGTGGTAATGTTTCTTGTTAGAAGTATGGACTCGATGATTGGTTCACTCGGCAGTTGATTACGAATTTCGGCATCTCATCTGTCGTGGCGGTATTGTAATAGTTAGAGTAAGACCTATGTAGGTCATGAGGCACAATGGGAGCATCGGATTCGTGGAATTTTGATTAATTCAAATAGAAATGCTATTGCGGTCCTATGAGTAAAGTGATACAAAGTGTGAATTCAGTAGAGTTATGTAGTCACGTTTTGAGTACATCGTATAGTGATTGATACAGTGATCGTATGTTGCAAACAAGCCTGGCATATAATTCCGGATGTTGGAATTGGGCTCTAAGGCTTAATTGCTTGAATAAAAGGGAGTATCTTTAGAACTTATCGAGCTAATGTGCTCAACTAAGTTGTGGTAGCACAAGAAGGTGCATGAGATGCTAAACAGTGATTTTAGACTACTCCAGTGTAGTTCTCAGCACGTTCGAGGAAGAACATATATGTAAGTGGGAGAGAATGTAAAGACCAGACTAGTCATTTCGAGCCCTAGAGCGTCGTTCAGTAGTCTGAGGCCATGAGCAGCTTCATTTCAAGTATTGTGATTTGTTCGCATGGTCGGAATTTATATTCAAGAAGATCGAAGTTAAATTTAAATGAAAATTCTCATTTGAGCAGCTTAAAGTTGAAAGAACAAATTAGGAATGGATCTTTGAGTAAACGGCCTCGGAATCGGGATCTGAAGTTTCCAACAGGTTTGTATGATGATATCAGACTTGGTCATATGCCCGGATTAGGTTTTGGATGACCCGGGAGCGTTTTGGCGCCTATTGTGGAAGTTAGCATTTTAGAAGGAATTTCTTAAGTTTGGCTTGGGGAGCACTTCAACGTTATCGATGTCTGATTGGGATTACGAGACTGGGTGTAACTCCATATGGTGATTCTGGAGTTGGAAGCGTGATCGGAAGTGAATTCGGAGGTCCGTAGGTCATTTTGAAGCCATTTGGCTAAAGATAGAAATTTGAAGGTTTTTGAGGAGTTTTGACCGGAGGTTGACTTTTTTATATCGGGGTCGGAATCCATTTCCAAAAGTTGGAGTAGGTCCGTAATGTCAAATATGACTTGTGTGAAAAATTTGAGGTCAATGGGACGTGGTTTGATAGGCTTAAGCATTGAAAGTAGAAGTTGGAAAGTTCGAAGTTCATAAAGCTTGAATTGGGGTGTAATTCGTGATTTTAGCATTAATTGATGGGATTTGAAGCCTCAAGAAAGTCCGTAATGTATTTTGGGACTGGTTGGTATGATTGGTTGGGATCCCGGGAGCCTCGGGTAGATTTCGGGTGGCTAACGGATCAAATCCGGAGTTTGAAGAAGTGCTGAAGCTACTGCTTCTAGTATTTCCACTTCTGCGGAAATGGGGACCGTAGAAGCGGTATTGTAGGTGCGAAGGGGGGACCGCAGAAGTGGTTTTGGTTGGAGCTGCAGGGATCCACAGATGCGGTTGGACTTTCACAGAAGCGGACCGCAACTGTGATGTGGAGAACCGTAAAAGCGAAAGGCCTGGACGTGGATGGGAGCCGCAGAAGCGTCAAGATGTTCGCAGTAACGGGACCGCGGAAGCGGACATGGTTCCTCAAAAGCGAAAATGCCTGAAGGCAGAGGGTTGTTTTAAAAGTCGGATTTTGGCCATTTCTCTCACAATTTTCATGGCTTGGGCGAATCTTGGAAGGGTTCAAAAGAGGATCTTCATCAATAATGTTAAGGTAAGTCATTCCCAGCTATTATGAGTTAAATACATTGATTATGTATGAATTTTAGTATAAAATGGATAGAAAATTGAGGGTTAGAGGAAGACCTAGAAAATTAGTGTTCTTGGATTTTGATTACGATTTTGAGTATGGAATTAAGAGAAAATCGTATATTTGTGTTCGTGAGTTCATGGGTAAACTTTATCTTCGAGAAATTTTGGATTTCGGGCACGTGGGCCCGAGGGTATTTTTGTCAACCTTTCGTTCGGGGTTAGGAATTGTAATAAATTGGGTTGTAAAGTATAATTGAGCATGTATTAATGGATTTATATGATCATTGGCTAGTTTTGGAGCATTGTGCGTTGGTGCAAGTCTTCGGAAGAATGTAGAATGCCGNAGTACGCACGAGGTGACGAGAGTTGGTGCGTAGCTACTATTATGCTATTGTCCGGGTAGTCTAGGACCCAAAAACATGTTATATTTCAATTAATTGGGAACCCATTGATGGCTAGAATTGCTTAAATCACATTAAAATAATAAATGGATTTCTAAAGAGACTTAAGCTTCATTTTCTCAAATTATTAAAGGGATTTGGCCTTTCTTGGATAATTGCTCCATGTTCACTTCTTGACTGATTGCGTGTCTGTGTGTGTTTATTTTGGAACGGGCCGAACGACTCGGCAGATTAATATATGCATTTATAAGCGCGTCGTCGACCCTCGGAAAGTGCACATTTATTTCTGTTGGATCGGGCCGTCGCCTCGGTATGATTTGCGCATGCTTGTATTGTTGCCTTGAACTTATTTAAGTTGTTACATGCCTCACTCTGGCTCGAGATCATTTTGTTAATAATGAAAAAGAAATCTTGGAAAATTTCCTATGAAAGAATTATGTGTTTACTTGTTTCCTCTATCTGGATTAAAATCATGTTTATAAAATAAATCCACTGTTTAATATGTATATTACTCATTGGACCATTAGAGAGCGTCAAGTTGACCATCTCGTCTCTACCCCTTCGGGATTAGGCGGGATACTCGCGGAGTACACGTTGATTACATACTAATACTACACTTCTATGCATTTTTGTTGCACAGGTATATATAAGTCTAGCATCCTACTAGGCATAGCAGCATGTATGACTCTGGGACTAGGTGAGCAGCATTGTTCGAGACGACCCACAACTAGTGTTGTTCCCTCCAGTATTTTCTTATTATTATTTCCCTGTCCGTTGTATCTCGGACATATGTTGTATTTTATTTTTCCATATCAATAGTTGCTCATGCACTTGTGACACCGAATTTCTGGGATGGTTTGAAGTATCGTATTAACTGTTAAACATTTAAATTTGATTTGAAATTATATGCTTTAAAATTTCTTGATAATCAAGGTAAAATCCTGGATTTCAAAAGTATTAAAATGAGATTTAATTAAGTATTTGAGTTGGAGGGCCTGACGGCGGTGTCCGGCGCCACCACGACCCTTAGTGGATTTTGGGTCATGAGTCGTTCTGCAGTCTGAGGCCATGAGCAGCTTTATTTCAGGTATTTTGACTTGTTCGCATGGTGGGATTTTAAATTTAGGAAGATCGGAGTTAAATTTAAATGAAAATTCTCATTTGAGCAGCTTAAAGTTGAAAGAATGAACTAGAATTGGATCTTTGAGTAAACGATCTCAGAATCGGGATCTGAAGGTTCCAACAGGTTTTTATGATGATATCGGACTTGGGCGTATGCTCGAATCGGGTTTTGGATGACCCGGGAGCGTTTTGGCGCCTATTATAGAAGTTAGCATTTTGGAAGGAATTTCTTAAGTTCTGCTTGGGGTGCACTTCAGCTTTATCGATGTCCGATTGGGATTCCAAGACTGGGAGTAGCTCCGTATTGTGATTCTGGAGTTGGGAGCGCGATCCGAAGTGAATTCGGAGGTCCGTAGGTCATTTTGAAGCCATTTGGCTAAAGATAGAAATTTGAAGGTTTTTGAGGAGTTTTGACCGGAGGTTGACTTTTTGATATCGGGGTCGGAATCCAATTTTGAAAGTTGGAGTAGGTCCGTAATGTCAAATATGACTTGTGTGCAAAATTTGAGGTCAATCGGATGTTATTTGATAGGCTTAAGCATCAAAAGTAGTAGTTGGAAAGTTCGAAGTTTATAAAGCATGAATCGCGGTGTAATTCGTGATTTTAGTGTTAATTGATGGGATTTGAAGCCTCTAGCAAGTCCGTAATGTGTTTTGGGATTGGTTGGTATGATTGGTTGGGTTCCGGGGGCCTCGGGTGGATTCCAGGTGGCTAACGGATCGAATCCGGAGTTTGAATAAGTGCTGAAGGTACTGCTTCTGGTATTTCCACTTCTGCGGAAATGGGGGCCGCATAAGCGGTATCGCAGGTGCGAAGGGGAGACCACAGAAGAGGTTTTGGTTGGAGCTGCATGGATTCGCATATGCGGTTGGGCTTCTGCAGAAGTTGACCACACCTGCGAAGTGGAGAACCGCAGAAACGGAAGGTTTGGACGTGGATGGGAGTCGCAGAAGCGGCAAGATGTCCGCAGAATCGGGACCGCGGAAGCGGACATGGTTCCGCAGAAGCGAAAATGCCTAAAGGCAGAGGGTTGTTTTAAAAGTCGGATTTTGGCCATTTCTCTCACAATTTTCATGGCTTGGGCTATTCTTGGAAGGGTTCAAGAGAGGATCTTCATCAATAATGTTAAGGTAAGATATTCCCACCTATTATGAGTTAATTACATTGATTATGTATGGATTTTAGTATGAAAATGGGTAGAAAACTGAGGGTTAGAGGAAGACCTAGAAAACTAGTGTTCTTGGATTTTGATTACAATTTTGAGTATGGAATTAAGAGAAAATCATATATTTGAGTTCGTGAGTTCATGGGTAAACTTTATCTTTGAGGTTCGAATTCCGGGCAAGTGGGCCCGAGGACATTTTTGTCAACTTTTCGTTCGGGGTTAGGAATTGTTATAAATTTGATTGTAAGGTATAATTGAGCATATATTAATGGATTTATATGATCGTTGGCTAGTTTTGGAGCATTGTGTGTCGGTGCAAGTCTTTGAAAGAACGTTGAATGACGGTTGTGGATCTTCCGAGCGAGGTGAGTCTCCTTTCTAATCTTGTGAATGGGAATTTACCCCATAGGTGAGTTAAATTGGATAATGTAACAACCCGACCGGTCGTTTTGAGTACCAATGCTCCGTTCAGCAGTCGGAGGCCATGAACAACTTCATTTCGGGTATTATGACTTGTTCGCGTGGTCGGAATTTAAATTCAGGAAGGTCGGAGTTAAATTGAATGAAAATTCTCATTTGAGAAGCTTAAAGTTGAAAGAATGAACTAGGATTGTAATTTTGAGTAAACGACCTCGAAATCAGGATTTGAAGGTTCCAGCAGGTTCGTATGATGATTTCGGACTTGGACATGTGCCCGGATTGGGTTTTGGATAACTCGGGAGCGTTTTGGCGCCTATTTTAGAAGTTAGCGTTTTAGAAGGAATTTCTTAAGTTTGGCTTGAAGTTCATTTCAATATTATCGATGTCTGTTTGAGAATCCTAGTCTGTGAATAGCACCGTATGGTGACTCTGGATTTGGGAGCGCGATTGGAAGTGAATTCGGAGGTCCGTAGGTCATTTTGAAGCCATTTGGCTAAAGATAGAAATTTGAAGATTTTGGGATGTTTGACCGGAGGTTGCGTTTTTGATATCGGAGTCAGAATCCAATTCCGGAAGTTGGGGTAGGTCCGTAATGTCAAATATTGACTTGTGTGCAAAGTTTGAGGTCAATCGGACGTGATTTGATAGTTTTAAGCATTGAAAATAGAAGTTGAAAAGTTCAAAGTTCATAAAGCTTGAATTGGGGTGTGATTCTTGGTTTCAGTGTTGTTTGATGTGATTTGAGGCCTCGAGCAGGTCCGTAATGTGTTTTGGGACTGGTTGGTATGATTGGTTGGGGTCCCGGGGGCCTCGGATGAGTTTCGGGTGGTTATCAGATCAAAAGTTGATTTTTGAGAAGGCTGGGGGCTGCTGCTTCTGGTATTTCTGCTTCTGCGGATTTGGGATGCCCCGCAGAAGTGATGAAGAAGCCGCAGAAGCGTCTGGCGTGGAGTAGCCCAGGCATCGCAGAAGTGGCTAAGGGACTGTAGAAGCGGTTCCGCTTAAGTGGCCCCCAAACCGTAGAAGTGGTCCGCTCCCCTTTAGCCCAAGCCGCGGAAGCGGCTAAAAGTCACAGTACCGGTCAAAATGCCGCAGAGGCGGAAGCAACTGGGGCAGTGAGGATGTTTTAAGTTTGGGGTTGAGTTCATTTCAACCCCATTTTTCTTCCATTGGAGTCGATGGGGAGCAGCTTGGGGATGCCATTTTCGTCACTTGTCATGAGGTAAGTAATTTATGCTAGCTTTGAGTTAAATACAAGGTTTATACATGGATTTAGGCATGAAAATTAGTATAAAAATTGGGGTTTTGGTGGAAAACCTAGAAAATTATAATCTTGGATTTTAGCCACGATTTGAGTATGGAATTAAGAGATAATAATATATTTGAGTTCCTAAGGTTATGGGTTAACTTTATCTTCGAAAAGTTTTGGATTCCGGGCATGTGGGCCCGAGGGCGTTTTGGTCAACTTTCCAATCGGGGGTTAGGAATTGCTATAAATTAGTTGTAATGAATATTGGAGCATATATTAATGGATTTGCATAACCATTGGCTAGTCTTGGAGCATGGTGCATCAATTGGAGTCTTCGGAAGAATGTAGAATGCTGGTTGTGGATCCTCGAAGTGAGGTGAGTCTCTTATCTAATCTTGTGAGGGAGAATTTACCCCATAGGTGAATTAAATTGGTTATGTGCTCCTATTTGTGGGGGGCTACGTACGCACGAGGTGACGAGAGTCCGTGCGTAGCTACTATCATGCTATTGTCCGGGTAGTCTAGGACCCAAAAACATGTTATACTTGAATAAATTATGAACTCATTGATGACTTGGATTGTTTAAATCACCTTTGATTAGTAAACGAATTTAAAAAGAGATTAAACATCATTTCCCGAATTGTTAGATTGAGAATTGGCTTATTTGGATAATTATTCCTTGATAAAATTCTAATTGGCTACCTGAGCATGTGTCTTACGTGTACCCGCGTCGCATGGATGATTCGCGAGCGGGCTAATAAATCACATTAAATTATTAAATGGATTTTTAAAGAGACTTAAGCTTCGTTTTCTTAAATTATTAAAGAGAATTGGCCTTTCTTGGATAATTTCTCCATGTTCAATTCTCGACTGATTGTCTGTCTGTGTGTGTTTATTTTGGACCGGGCCGAACGCCTCGGGAGATTAATAGATGCATCTATAGGTGCGCCGTCGACCCTCGACAAGTGCACATTTATTCCTGTTGGATCGGGCCGTCGCCTCGGTATGATTTGCGCATGCCTGTATTGCTGCCTGGACTTATTTAAGTCGTTACATGCCTCACCTTGGCTCGATATCATCTTGTTAATAAAGAAAAGAAATCTTGAAAAATTTCCTATGAAAGAATTACATGTTTAGTTGTTTCCTCTATCTGGATAAAAATCATGTTAGAAAATAAATCCACTGTTTTATGTGTATATTGAGAATAAATAACCGTTGGACCATTAGAGTGTGTCAAAGTTGACCATCTCATCTCTACCCCTTCGGGATTAGGCAGGACACTCACTGAGTACACGTTGATTATGTACTCATACTACACTTCTGTGCATTTTGTGGCATAGGTATACATACCTCTAACAGCCTATTGGGCGTAGCAGCATGGATGACATTGGGGCTAGGTGAGCTGCATCATTGAGGCGATCGCAACTAGAGTAGTTCCTTCCAGTGTACTGTATTTACTTTCCGCCCACTGTATTCCGGGCGGATATTGTATTTTATTACTCATATCAGTAGTTGCTCATGTACTTGTGACACCGAGTTTCTAGGATGGTTTACAGCGGATTTGTACTAATTGTTATTATTTAAATTTGAATTCAAGTAGTGAACTTTTATTTATAAAAATGGAAGGAAAAACCTTAGATTTTCAAAAGTATTAAAAGAGGAATTAATTGATAATTTAGTTGGCTGGCCTGACAGAGGTGTCCGACGCCACCACGACCCTTAGTGGATTTTGGGTCGTGATAGTTATGTGCTCCTATTTGTGGGGGCTACGTACGCATGAGGTGATGAGAGTCCGTGCGTAGCTACTATTATGCTATTGTCCAGGTAGTCTAGGACCCAAAAGCATGTTATATTTAAATTAATTGTGAACCCATTGATGGCTTGAATTGCTTAAATCACATTAAAATAATAAATAGATTTCTAAAGAGACTTAAGCTTCGTTTTCTCAAATTATTAAAGGGAATTGGCCTTTCTTGGATAATTGCTCCATGTTGACTTCTTAACTGATTGTCCGTCTGTGTGTGTTTATTTCTGAACGGGACGAACGCCTCGGCAGATTAATAGATGCATCTATAGGCACGCCGTCGACCCTCGGCAAGTACACATTTATTTCTGTTGGATCGGGCCATCGCCTCGGTATGATTTGTGCATGCTTGTATTGCTGCCTTGAACTTATTTAAGTTGATACATGCCTCACTCTGGCTCGAGATCATTTTGTTAATAATGAAAAAGAAATCTTGGAAAATTTCCTATGAAAGAATTATGTGTTTACTTGTTTCCTCTATCTAGATTAAAATCATGTTTATAAAATAAATCTACTGTTTAATATGTATATTAAGGATAAATAATCATTGGACCATTAGAGAGCGTCAAGTTGACCATCTAGTCTCTACCCCTTCGGGATTAGGCGGGATACTCACTGAGTACACGTTGATTACGTACTCATACTACACTTCTGTGCATTTTTGTTGCACATGTATATATACCTCTAGTAGCCTACTGGGCATAGCAGCATGGATGATTCTGGGACTAGGTGAGCTGCATTGTTCGAGACGACCCGCATCTAGTGTAGTTCCCTCAAGTATTTTCTTATTATTATTTCCCTGTCCGCTGTATCTCGGACATATGTTGTATTTTATTTTTCCATATCGATAGTTGCTCATGCACTTGTGACACCGGGTTTCTGGGATGGTTTGAAATATCATATTAACTGTTAAACATTTAAATTTGATTTGAAACTATATCCTTTAAAATTTCTTAATAATCAAGAAAAATACTTGATTTCAAAAGTGTTAAAATGAGATTTAATTAAGTATTTGAGTTGGCTGGACTAACGGCGGTGTCCGGCGCCACCACGACCCTTAGTGGATTTTTGGTCGTGACAAATGATAATGGTGCCCCGGTTATACTCAAATCCTAGGTCCGCCTCTGTGTGAGAGGCCAATATAGAAATAAGAGAAAAGGAGTTAGGACGTTTGCATATTTTCTCTCTCCCTCTCTCTCTTTTTCTCGTCATAATAAGGCGTTTATTTTTTAAGTTCTGAAATCACTTTTTTTTTATTTGGGCGGGGTGTTGAGGTCGGAGTAATTGATACAAAAGGGATATTTTGATGTTGGTCTTGGCGAAATGTTCTCAAAATTAAAAGTAATTAGAAAATGATCAAAGGATACAGTTCTTTAGGGGTTTCTCTACCGGATTAAATTTTTTATTGAAATCTACCGGATTGTTATACTTTTTTTTAGGGATGTACAAATCAAATCAGAAAATAGCACCAAACCAAAAAGTCAAATCAAACTGATTAAAAACCCCGATTAGATTTGGTGTGATTTGGTTTGGTATTGAGTACAACATTGGATTTCTTTATTGCGACGTGTATATGCCATCCCTCGTCTTGGTGCTTCTCGTTGGTTATAACAATAGAGCTGCACTAAAAGAGCTTTCTTACAGTTTGTTCTAATTGCTGTAAAAAATTCGAACCAAACGTACATAAAAATATATAATTTTATATATACTTTTAAGATTTTATATAGAATTTTCTTTAAAAAATGCCTAGAAATATTTTGAATTATCTTATGGGATATAATATCTAATAGAATATAAAGTGCTCCTTATTTATAAATCTTAAATAATGGGTTTTATGATCACTTTCTTATCAAGTATTATTGAAATGCGTCAATCTCTGTTCTTTCATATTTATATGTCACGATCTATTAAATTCTTGTATCTTTTCCGGATTTGAAGTGGTTATTATTATTTATGTATCATATTTATATTTATGTTTAATTAATAAATTTGTGTAACCTTAAAAGTATATATCAACAAAAAAATATTGTCAAACGACTAAAAAATAACTATTATGTGTTACTAATAAAAATCTCCCATAAAAATATTTTAACAGATAATATGCTTATAATATTTTAAATTTTTACTAAAAATATATTTACTTGTAAAAAAATTTAACAAAGTAAGATTGAAATAATATTTAAGTTACAAAAAACCAGAAAAATCCGACAAACCCGAACCAATCCAGACCTGTATAGTTGGTTTGGTTTGGTTTTGATAAAAACCTAACCAACCCGGTCCATGTACACCCTACGTTTTGCTCTTTAATATTTCTCTATCGGGTTGATAGAGTTGATGATGTATTTATTTTACATATCTATAAAGTTATTCATCAAAATCTACCAGATTGGCATGCTTTTACTCAGTTATTTCAACTCAAATTTGCAACATTAATTTGGTTCAAACCACCACAAATCTACTTCAAATGATCTCAAATTTAAAACAAAGTGTCACGAACCAAATTTTCCACCATCGGGAGTCGTGATGGCGCCTACTGTCGGAGTTAGGCAAGCCAAGCATTTAAATATTTTTCGATAACAACCCAACAATAATAATATTAACGAGTCATTTAACTAAAAGTGGAAGTCTTTAAAACATAAATAACTGAAAACCCAAAATGCAGAAGTTTAATATTTCTCTACCCAAGACTGGTGTCGCTATCTCACGAACTACTAAAAAGTGCTACAAACAAGTCTGAATAGAAATACATAAATGTCTGTCTTGGTACAATGAAAACAAACTAAGAACATGGAAAGGGACTTCGGCCCGCGAATGCCAGCTAGGCTACCTCGTAAGTCCCTGGACTGAAGTCAGCTCCCGGTCAATATCCTACTGATGTGGTCCAAAAGCTGCTCCGGTGCCGTGATCTGTACAAAAGAGCACAGAAGTGTAGCATCAGCACAACCGACCCCATGTGCTGGTAAGTTCCTGGCCTAACCCCGACGAAGTAGTGACGAGGCTAGACAGGACTACCAAATCAACCTGTGCAGTTCAATATATATATATATATATATATATATATATATATATATATATATATATGTGACAAAAGGAAAGAATACAGAAATTAAACAGTTAAGAGGGAGGGAAGCATACTATGGGGAAGTTGTGACCACCCGACCTATCGTCTCATGTAATTCCATCTCGTTTTCCCCATTATATGCTTATTCATGTTTCAATATATGTACTTGGTGAATTTGGGTCAATTCGGATCGAGTTTGGTAGGAAATGGGAGAATTAGTCTCTTTAATAAATGATTAGTTTTAAAAAGTCAACAGGATGTTGACTTACGAGCTAGAGAGCTCGGAATTGATTTCTGGTGGTTCGATTAGCTTCGGGAGATGATTTGTGACTTAGGAGTGCGATCGGAATTAATTTTGGAGGCTCGATGTGGAATTAGGCTTGAATTGGCGAAGTTTGAATTTTGGCGAATTCCGGTTGATAGGAGAGATTTTGATCTGAGGGTCGGAGAATTCCGAGAGTTGTAGTAGCTTCGTTAGGTGATTTTGGATATGTCTGCAATTTTTTAGGTCATTCGGACGTCGTTTGGTCAGGTTTTTGATCGAATGTGCAATTCGGAAGTTTTTAAGAAACTTAGGCTTTGATTTGATGAAAATTGAGGATTTTGATGTTAACGATGGCATTTTGATGATTCGAGCAAGTTTGAATGAGGTAATAGAATATATTTGTGCTTTTGGTTGAGGTCCCGAGGGCCTGGGGGTAATTCCGGATGGCTAATGAGAATTTTTGAGTTGGAAAAATGCAGCAGAAATTGTAGGGCAAAACTTGTTCATCGCGATCGCAAGCCTTGGACTGCGATCGCATAGAAGGAAAAAGGGAGGCCTGATTTTTGCTCTCCGCGATTGCATTGAGTTGTCCGCGGTCGCATAGAAGGATCTGGGGGCTGGTGCATTTTCTCTTCGCAGTCGCATGGAATGGGACGCGATCGCGTAGCATTGGGACGTAAGGCATCGCGATCGCATGGCACATGTCGCGATCGCGTATGCCAATTTGGGAGCCTTGGAATTTTGTTCTCCGCGATCGCGTGGCTTGGACCGCGATCGCATAGGGTTAAATTTAGGGGCTATAATTTTGTTCTCCGCGATCGCGTGACTTGGGTCGCGATCGCATAGAAGGAGCTACAGTGATCTGGGCAGAATGTTAAAAACATTTCCTCCGCGAACCAACTCATTTCTTGCACCATTTTTGGACATCGTGGGAGCTTTTGGCGAGGGATTAAGAGGGTTTCGACTGGGAATCGATTGGAGGTAAGTTTTATGAGTTAAATACATGATTTTATTAAAGAATAATCCTTGAAATTCATGAGATTATGGCTAAATTTTAAGAAATTAGGGCTTGAAGTAAAAATTCTAAATTTAGGGTCCGAGGGGCCATTTGTGGTCCGATATGGGAGTTCTTGGTATGTACGGAGTCGTGGCGAGACGAGAATTTTGGAAATGTGAATTTCGAAATTTTTCGAGACGTGGGCTCGGGGCTCGGGTTTTGCCAATTTCGTGTTTTTGAGTATTTTTCGAGTTCTTTCGATTGGGTTATGTCCCATTAGCATATTATAATGTGTTCCTTATGGTTTTGATCAGATTCGATGCGTGAAGAGGTGTATTCAAGAGGAAAAGGCTTAGCGGACTAGTCTCGTGACCGGTTTGAGGTGAGTAATAGATGTAAATGATGACCTGAGGGTTTGAAACCCCGGTATATCACACTGTGACGCTATATTGAGGTGAGACACGTACTCTACGGTGAGTGCGGGGATGATTGAGGACTGTGGCCTACTCCGACCGAGTGATGTTGTACTATATCATTGGCTAGAAATTAGCTGGTAAACCTCCTACTTGGATGGTTATGGATATATAATTGGGCTGCATACCGGTTATTTGGATCCCGTAGGGATTATTATCACTGTTTCCATGATGTATAGCATGTTTTCATGATATCAGTCCTGAGTTAAATATTGTCTCGAACTGGCTAGTAAAATTCTAAGGTTTTAAACACTTAATTATAACTTCTGATAATTGGAACTAAAAATGGTAAGTTTGACTGTGCCCGTATGGCTTGCATGCATATAACTGGACTGATAGTGGATCGGACTGTACGCCACAGCGGTGTAATATTGATATTGCGCTTGGGCTGTAGGAGCCCCTCCGGAGTCTGAGCCCCCCACAGTGAGCGCTGGGTACCCAATAGAACGGGCGACGCGCCGTAGCGATCATGTGCATTTGCATTTCATCCATGCATTGATATCTATTTGCTTTATCTATCTCTACTCGTTCTGTTACATTGTTAAATATGTAGGAGTACTGGTTTAGCTTCACATTGTTGTATTGTCGGGATTTCTTACTGTCAGTCATTATATATATCTATTACCACTGAGTTGGAAGTACTCACTTTACTCCCTGCACCATGTGTGCAGATTCAGGTACCCCGGGAGTTTAGCTGAGCTTTTGCTGATTTCAGAGTTTATTCGGAGTTGTCGAGGTAGCTGCCTGACGTCCACATGACCCGACTCCTTCCCTTATCCCTTCTATTATCTTTCCGCAGCTTTGAACCTATGTATTATTGAAGTTTATTTCACTGTATTGTTAGAGGCTCTAGACTCATGACCCCCAGGTCTTTGGGAGTTTATTCCATATTACCGTGATATTTAGCTTATTTCTATCTATCAGTTTATACTTTAAGCATTATTGCTATTAATGATATTTAAATGATTGGTTTTGAGCTTCACGCTCAGGTTGAGAGTGTAAATGGTCGGGCTTGCCTAGCGGTTGTGTTGAGCGCCATCACGATCGGGATTGGGGTTGTGACAAGTTGCTATCAGAGCCTAGGTTACTAGGCCTCATGAGTCATGAGCCGGTTAGTAGAGTCTCACGGATCGGTACGGAGACGTCTGTATTTATCCTCGAGAGGTTGCAGAACTTTTAGGAAACACTTCATATTCTTGAACTCTTGTCGTGCGGCTTTGTTGTTCCGAGAACTAAATTTCTGTATTCTATTCTCTCGCAGATGGCGAGAACTCGTGCTACCGGACGTGGTGGACGACCACCATTGCCACCTGCTAGAGGCCGTAGACGCGACCATGGTCGTGGTTGAGGTCGAGGACGAGCAGCAGGGGCAGCACCAGTTGACCCACCAGTTGCCCCTATTCAGGACCAGCCTCCAGCTGTTGATGCTCCAGCAGCACCTGTTCAGGCACCGGCAATGCCTATTGTGATTCCTGGTCTTCAGGAGGCTTTAGCTCAGATCTTATCTGTCTGCACTGGTCTGGCTCAGGCAGTTTCAGCCTCTACTGCTGCAGCTACTTCTCCGACCGGGGGTGGTCATCAACCCCTCGCAGCTCGCACACCCGAGCCAGTCGTGCAGGGATTACAGGCACCAGAGGCAGCCCCAGCTCAGCCAGTTGTATGGGTTGCTCCAGGTGCGCTAGCCGCACCAGCTCCAGAGTATGTAATTCCAGTGATGCCAGATGACGGGCAGCGTCGGTTAGAGAGGTTTGGTAGACTTCAGCCTCCGACATTCAACGGTACTGAGGGCGAGGATGCCCAGGGATTTCTGGACAAGTGTCAGCGGATGCTTCGCACTGCAGGGATCTTAGAGTCGAGTGGAGTGTCTTTTACCACCTTCCAGTTCCCAGGGCCAACATTTACATGGTGGGAGGAGTTCGAGAGGCGTAGGCCTGCAGGAGAAGTACCCCTTACTTGGCAGCAGTTCTCCACTCTCTTTTTGGAGAAGTATGTGCCGCAGTCTCGCAGAGAGGAGCTGCGCCGATAGTTTGAGTGGTTGATCCAGGGTGATATGATAGTGACCCAGTACGAGTTGAGGTATACACAGTTGGCTAGACATGCTACTTGGATGATCCCGACCGATCGGGAGAGGATCAAGAGGTTTGTGGATGGCCTCAACTATCCGATTCATATTTTGATGACTAGGGAGATGATGGTAGCAGCTTCATTGGAAAAGGTAGTTGATATGGCTTGTCAGATTGAGACAGATCGTCACCGGGAGCGTGATGAGAGGGAGGCCAAGAGGCCTCGAGGTTCAGGTAGCTACAGTGGTGCTCCATCTAGGGGCCAATTCCAGCAGGGCAGAGGTCGTTCTTTCAGGCGTCCTCAAACAAATCGCCCAGAGAACAGTGGGGCTTTTTCCGGCCGTAGCCGCCAGGGATATCAGTAGGGCCAGTCTTCACTCAGTGCCCTTCCAGCTTAGAGTTCTACTCCTGTCTCTTCAGTCCAGGGTTCATCTGCAGTGAAGGGTTCCCATCAGTCCCCTTCTCCAGCACCGTGTAGATGTTATGAGTGTGGTGAGTTTGGCCACCTGAGGAGACAGTGTCCTCGGCTTCGTAGTGGTTGGTCTCGGCAGAGGGATCAGCCCTCTTCTTCTACTCCATCTACTTCAGCACCATCCCAGTCAGGTAGGGGTGCGGGTCAGTCAGCTAAGGGTCGCCCTAGGGGTGGAGATCTATCTAGTGGTGGTCAGGCTCGGTTCTATGCTATCCCAGACAGGAGGGATGCTATTGCATCAGACGCTGTTATCACATGTATTATCTCAGTTTGCCACAGGGATGCTTCTGTTTTGATTGATCTCGGGTCTACATACTCCTATGTGTCCTTATATTTTGCCCATCATTTGGGTACGACCCGTGGTTGTCTTGCCTTGCCTGTGCATGTATCTACCCCGGTGGGTGATACTATTATTGTGGATCACGTATATCGATCTTGTCTTGTTACTATTGGGGGTCTGGAGACCCGAGTTGATTTGCTGTTATTGGGCATGGTAGACTTTGATGTGATTCTGGGTATGGATTGGCTATCTCCGTACCATGATATTTTGGATTGTCATGCCAAGACAGTTACGTTGGCCATTCTGGATGTTCCGAGGATAGAGTGGCGGGGTTTGACTGATTATGTTCCCAGCAGGGTGATTTCCTTCTTAAAGGCCCAGCGAATGGTTGAGAAGGGATGTTTATCATATTTAGCATTTGTGAGAGATGTTGGAGCTGAGACTCCTAGTATTGATTCTGTTCCAATTGTGCGGGATTTACCAGATGTGTTTCCAGCGGACCTGTCGGGCATGTCGCCAGACAGGGATATTGATTTTGGTATCGATCTGTTGCCGGGCTCTCAGCCCATCTCTATTCCTCCCTATCATATGGAACCAACTGAGTTAAAGGAATTGAAGGAGCATCTTCAGGAACTCCTAGATAGGGGGTTCATTCGCTTAAGTGTGTCACCGCGGGGTGCACCGGTCTTGTTTGTTAAGAAGAAAGATGGCTCAATGAGGATGTTATTGATTACAGGCAGCTGAACAAGGTAACAGTGAAGAACAAGTATCCTCTACCGCGCATTGATGATTTGTTTGATCAGCTCCAGGGAGCAAGGGTATTCTCGAAGATTGATCTTCGTTCAGGTTATCACCAGCTGAAGATTAGGGATTCTGATATTATGAAGATAACTTTCATGACGAGATATAGGCATTATGAGTTTCTAGTTATGTCTTTTGAGCTAACTAATGCCCCGGCCGCGTTCATGTATTTGATGAATAATGTGTTCCGGCCATATCTGGATTCCTTTGTGATTGTGTTTATTGATGACATCCTGGTATACTCGTGCAGCCAGAAGGAGCATGCACAACATTTGAGAGTTGTATTGCAGAGATTGAGGGAGGAGAAGCTTTATTCAAAGTTCTCCAAGTGTGAGTTCTGACTTGGGTCAGTGGCTTTTCTGGGACACGTGGTGTCCAGTGATGGTATTCAGGTTGATCCAAAGAAGATAAAGGCAGTGCAGAGTTGGCCTAAACCGTCCTTGGCTACGGAGATCCGGAGTTTTCTCGGATTGGCAGGGTATTATCGCCGGTTTGTCTAGGGATTTTCATCTATTGCTTCGTCCTTGACCAAGTTGACGCAGAAGGGTGCACCATTCGTATGGTCGGATGAGTGCGGGGAGAGCTTCTAGAAGCTCAAGACGGCTTTGACCACAACTCTAGTGTTAGTCTTGCCATCAGCTTCAGGTTCTTACACCATGTATTGTGATGCTTTGAGAGTTGGGATTGGATGTGTGTTGATGCAAGAGGGTAGAGCTATTGCTTATGATTCTCGTCAGTTGAAGCCTCATGAGAAGAACTACCCTGTTCATGATTTGGAATTGGCTGCCATAGTTCATGCCTTGAAGATTTGGAGGCACTATCTATATGGTGTATCTTGTGAGGTGTATACCGACAATCGTAGTCTTCAGCACTTGTTCAAACAGAAGGATCTAAATTTGAGGCAGCAGAGGTGGCTTGAGTTGCTCAAGGATTATGACATTACCATTTTATATCATCCGGGGAAGGCCAATGTAGTGGCCGATGCTTTGAGCCGAAAGGCGGTGTGTATGGGTAGTTTGGCGTATATTCCAGTTGGGCAGAGACCCTTTGCAGTTGATGTTCAAGCGTTAGCCAATCGGATGGTGAGATTAGATATTTTAGAGCCGAGTCGGGTGTTGGCTTGCGTGGTTTCTTGGTCCTCTTTATATGACCGCATTCGTGAGCGCCAGTATGATGATCCACATTTGCTTGTCCTTAAGGATAGAGTTCAGCATGATAATGCCAGGGATGTGACTATTGATAGTGATGGTGTGTTGAGGATGCAGGGCCGGATTTGCGTGCCCAATGTGGATGGGCTTCGGGAGTTGATATTGGAGGAGGCCCATAGCTCGCGGTATTCTATTCATCTAGGTGCCGTGAAGATGTATCAGGACTTGAGGCAGCATTACTGGTGGATAAGAATGAAGAAGGATATTGTGAGTTATGTAGCTTGGTGCCTCAACTATCAGCAGGTCAAGTATGAGCATCAGAGGCCCGGTGGTGTGCTTCAGCGTATGGATATTCCTGAGTGTAAATGGGAGAGGATTACTATGGACTTCGTGAGTGGTCTCCCTCGGACAGAGAGGAAGTTTGATCCAGTTTGGGTGATTGTGGATCGACTGACCAAGTCCGCGCACTTCATTCCTGTATATACTACCTATTCTTCGGAGTGGCTAGCAGAGATTTTCATCAGAGAGATTGTGCGGTTGCATGGGGTCCCAGTTTCTATTATATCAGATAGAGGTACTCAGTTTACTTCTCAGTTCCGGAGGACTTTTCAGCAAGAGTTGGGTTCACAGGTAGAGTTGAGCACGGCGTTTCATCCTCAGATAGATGGGCAGTCCGAGCGTACCATTCAAATATTGGAGGACATGTTGCGTGCCTGTATTATTTACTTTGGAGGTTCTTGGGCTGATTACTTGCCTCTTGCAGCATTTGCGTACAACAACAGTTACCAATCCAGCATTCAGATGGCACCATATGAGGCTTTATATGGGAGACAGTGTAGATCTCCAGTTGGTTGGTTTGAGCCCGGCAAGGCTAGGTTGTTGGGGATAGAGTTGGTCCAGGATGCCTTAGATAAGGTGAAGGTGATTCAGGAGAGACTTCGCATAGCTCAGTCGCGTCAGAAAAGTTATGCGGACCGGAAGGTCTGAGATGTATCTTATTCGATGGGCGAGAAGGTTTTGCTGAAGGGTTCGCCTATGAAGGGCGTCATGAGATTTGGAAAGAAAGGAAAGCTGAGTCCGAGGTTCATTGGCCCTTTTGAGATACTTAGGAGGATTGGAGATGTGGCCTATATGCTTGCTTTGCCACCCAGCCTATCGGGAGTTCATTCGATATTTCACGTGTCTATGCTCCGGAAGTATGTTGTGGACCCATCTCATGTGTTGGACTTCAGTACAGTTCAGTTAGATGATGACTTGACTTATGATGTGGAGCCTGTAGCTATTTTGGGTCGACAGGTTCGGAGATTGAGGACTAAGGATATAGCATCAGTGAAGGTGCAGTGGAGAGGTCGGCCCATGGAGGAGGCTACTTGGGAGACCGAGCAGGAGATGCGGAGCGGATATCCTCACTTGTTTGAGACTCCAGGTATGTTTCTTGACTCGCTCGAGGATGAGCATTTGTTTTAAAATGCACTGTTTCATTACCTTTCTAGTCAAAATTTAATGTGATGACCCGACCCGTCGTCTCATGTAATTCCATCCCCGTTTTCCCCATTATATGCTTATTCATGTTTCAATATGTGTACTTGGTGAATTTGGGTCAATTCGGATCGAGTTTGGTAGGAAATGGGGCAATTAGTCTCTTAAATAAAGGATTAGTTTGAAAAAGTCAACAGGATGTTGACTTGTGAGTTCGAGGGCTCGGAATTGATTTCTCGTGGTTCAGTTAGCTTCGAGAGATGATTTGTGACTTAGGAGTGCGATCAGAATTGATTTTGGAGGCTCGGTGTGGAATTAGGCTTGAATTGGCGAAGTTTGAATTTTGGCGAATTCCGGTTGATAGGCGAGATTTTGATCCAAGGGTCGGAATGGAATTCCGAGAGTTGCAGTAGCTTTGTTAGGTGATTTTGGATATGTCTGCAAATTTTCAGGTCATTCAAACGTCGTTTGGTCGGGTTTTTGATAGAATGTGCAATTCGGAAGTTTTTAAGTAACTTAGGCTTTGATTTGATGAAAATTGAGTATTTTGATGTTAACGATGGCGTTTTGATGATTCGAGCAAGTTTGAATGAGGTAATAGAACATATCTGTGCTTTTGGTTGAGGTCCCGAGGGCCTCAGGGTGATTCCGGATGGCTAACGGGAATTTTTGAGTTGGAAATATAAAGCAGAAATTGTAGGGCAAAACTTGTTTATCGCGATCGCAAGCCTTGGACTGCGATCACATAGAAGGAAAATGGGAGGCCTGATTTTTGCTCTCTGCTATCGCATTGAGCTGTCCGTGATCGCATAGAAGGATCTGGGCGCTGGTGCGTTTGCTCTTCGCGGTCGCATGGAATGGGACGCGATCGCGTAGCATTTGGACGTAAGGCATCGCGATTGCATGGCACATGTCGCGATCGCGTAGGCCAATTTGGGAGCCTTGTTATTTTGTTCTCCACGATCGCATGGCTTGGACCGCGATCGCATAGGGTTAAATTTAGGGGCTATAATTTTTTTCTCCGCGATCGCGTGACTTGGGTCGCGATCCCATAGAAGGAGCTACACTGATCTGGGAAGAATGTTAAAAACATTTTCTCCGCGAACCAACTCATTTCTTTCACCATTTTTTGACATCTTGGGAGCTTTTGGCAAGGGATTAAGAGGGTTTTGACTGGGAATCGATTGGAGGTAAGTTTTATGAGTTAAATACATAATTTTATTGAAGAATCATCCTTGAAATTCATGAGATTATGGCTAAATTATAAGAAATTAGGGCTTGAAGTAAAAATTCTAAATTTGGGGTTTGATGGGCCATTTGTGGTCCGATTTGGGAGTTCTTGGTATGTACAGACTCGTGGCGAGACGAGGATTCCGGAAATGTAAATTTTGAAATTTTTCAAGATGTGGGCCCGGGGCTCAGGTTTTCCAATTTCGTATTTTTGAGTATTTTTCGAGTTCTTTCGATTGGGTTATGTCTCATTAGCATATTATAATGTATTCCTTATGGTTTTGATCAGATTCGACGCGTGAAGAGGTGGATTCAAGAGGAAAAGGCTTAGCGGACTAGTCTTGTGACCGGTTTAAGGTGAGCAATAGATGTAGATGATGACCTGAGGGTTTGAAACCCCGATATATCACACAGTGACGCTATATTGAGGCGAGACACGTACTCTACGGTGAGTGCGGGGTCGATTGTGATTGAGGACTGTGTCCTACTCCGACCGAGTGATGTTGTACTATATCATTGGCTAGAAATTAGCTGGTAAACCTCCTACTTGGATGGTTATGGATATATAATTGGGATGCATGCCGGTTATTTGGATCTCGTAGGGATTATTATCACTGTTTCCATGATGTATAACATGTTTTCATGATATCAGTCCTGAATTAAATATTGTCTCGAAATGGCTAGTAAAATTTTAAGGTTTTAAACACCTAATTATAGTTTCTGATAATTGGAACTAAAAATGGTAAGTTTGACTATGCCCGTGTGGCTTGCATGCATATAACTGGACTAATAGTGGATCGGGCTATACGCCGTAGCAGTGTGATATTGATATTGCGCTTGGGCTATAGGAGCCCCTCTGGAGTCTAAACCCCCCACAGTGAGCGCTGGGTACCCAATGGACCGGGCTACGCGCCGTAGCGGTCATGTGCATTTGCATTTCATCCATGCATTGATATCTATTTCCTTTATCTGTCTCTACTCGTTGTGTTACACTGTTAAATATGTAGGAGTACTGGTTTAGCTTCACATTGTTATATTGTCGGGATTTCTTACTGTCAGTCATTATATATATATATCTATTACCACTGAGTTGGAAGTACTCACTTTGCTCCCTGCAGATTCAGGTACCCCGGGAGTTTAGCTGAGCTTTTGCTGATTTCATAGTTTATTCGGAGTTGTCGAGGTAGCTGCCTGACGTCCGCAGGACCCGACTCCTTCCCCTATCGCTTCTATTATCTTTCCGCAGCTTTGAACCTATGTATTATTGGAGTTTATTTCACTCTATTGTTAGAGGCTCTAGACTCATGACCCCCAGGTCTTTGGGAGTTTATTCTGTATTACTGTGATATTCAGCTTATTTCTATCTATCAGTTTATACTTTAAGCTTTATTGTTGTTAATGATATTTAAATAATTGGTTTTGAGCTTCACGCTCGGGTTGAGAGTGTAAATGGTCGGGCTTGCCTAGCAGTTGTGTTGGGCGCCATCACGACCGGGATTGGGGTCGTGACAGAAGTACAGTCCGAATATAAATTCAACAATTTAGGTAAGAAACAGGGCAATAACAATAATTAATGAGAGCAGGAAATCAACAGTTGCACGATATCAACCTTCGTGCTTTTACCCTCTTTCTCACCAAAAGCAATCAAATAAAGTGCTCAAATAAAGTGCACGACATCACCCTTTGTTCTTTACCTCACATAACTCTCATATCATGGCAAGGAATGATCCTTCGTGCATTTATGATCAAATCAGAGCACGGAATATCCCTTCTTGCATAAATAATCAAAACATGGCATGGAATGACCCTTCGTGCAAATATAATCAAAACATGGCACAGAATGACCCTTCGTGCAAATATAATCAAAATATGGCACGGAATGACCCTTCGTGCAAATATAATCAAAGCATGGCACGGAATGACCCTTCGCGCATTATCACTCTTCCTCACCCAAACATCAATATCAACCAAACGGGGCGATGGGATAAACAAATAAAAGGAAATGTCCCGTCAAGGGAATTACACAATTAACAGCTAAAATTGGTAAGGGAGAATAATCAATATACTCAAACCATCCCGGCAAGGGAGAATAATCATAACACTTTCTATTTCCTTCATTTCTTACCCAATAGTATTTTTTATTGTTTGAGCCAACGCTCCAAAGAGTTTACAACTCACAATCAATCCTCATACTCTTCACATTTCATAGGATTCATCTATTAACATGGTAGAGTCTTAACAACATCGGAATAAGTACAAACAAGGACTCACAATCATGCTAGACACCGGTGTATAGATACTCGTCACCATGCCTATACACCGTACTCAACATTTAGCAATTAGCAAACAACACCCTAATCCTATTCCCTCAAGCCAAAGTGAGATCAAACACTTACCTCAAATGCTCCAAACTCAACTCAAGACTCTAGTATAGCTTTACCCTTCGAATTCACCACATAAATGCCCGAATCTAGTCACAAATTACTTGAATGTATCAACAAATGCTAATTGAATCAATTTGAATGCATGAAAATGAATTTTCCAAAGGTTTACTTAAAAATTCCCAAAACGCCCCCGAGCCCACGTGGTCAAAACCTGAGGTTCGAACCAAAACCCGGTTACCCATTCCCTCACGAGTCCATATCTATGATTTGTTTTGAAATCGGACCTCAAATTGAGGTCCAAATCCTCAATTTTAAGAAAACCTAGGTTCTACCCAAAATTCCCATTTTCACCCATGAAAAACCTTGATTTTAAGATGAAAACATGATAAATGATGTTATAGATTAAAGAAATTAAGTGAAAATCAACACAATTGAATTGGAGAAGGAAGAGTCCTTGGAAAATCGCCAATGGGTGTTTGGGTTTTGAGAAATATGAAAAGTGAGGTCTAAAATCGTCTAAGTATGAAAAATGCAGGTTGTAGATGTGGGAAATGCGAACTGGGGTTCGCAATTGCGAACCCCGACCAAATATGGGAATTGCGAACACAGCTTCGCATTTGCGAAGCCAGGCCATGAACATAGTCTCGCATTTGCGAACATAGTCTCGCATTTGCGAGCCCCTCACTTCGCAATTGTGATGGGGAACTTCGCATTTGCGAAACTAGGCAGGCCTGGGGACTTTCGCATTTGCGAGTAAAATCCTTGTATTTGTGACCTGTGCAAAATTTCCTTGACCTCGCAATTACGACTCGAAGCTCGCATTTGCGAGCTCGCAATTGCGAGTCTCCCCTTCGCATTTGCGAAAACCACAGAAGCCAACAATAATAATATTAATGAGTCATTTAACTAAAAGCGGAAGTCTTTAAAACATAAATAACTAAAAACCCAAAATGTGAAAGTTTAATATTTCTCTACCCAAGACTGGTGTCGCTATCTCACGAACTACTAAATAGTGCTACAAAAAAGTCTGAATAGAAATACATAAATGTCTTTCTCGGTGCAATGAAAACAAACTGAGAACATGGAAAGGGACTTCGGCCCGCGAACGCCAGCTAGGCTACCTCGTAAGTCCCTGGACTGAAGTCAGCTCCCGGTCAATATCCTACTGTTGTGTTCCAAAAGTTGCTTCGTTACCGTGATCTGTGCAAAAGAGCACAGAAGTATAGCATCAGCACAACCGACCCCATATGCTGGTAACTGCTTGGCCTAACCCCGGTGAAGTAGTGACGAGGCTAGACATGACTACTAAATCAACCTGTGCAGTTCAATATATATATATATATATATATATATACATATATATATATACAATAAAAGGAAAGAATACAGAAATTAAACAGTTAAGAGGGAGGGAGGCATACTATGGGGAAGTACAGTCCGGATATAAATTCAACAATTTAAGTAAGAAACAGGGCAATAACAATAATTAATGAGAGCATAAAATCAACATTTGCACGGCATCAACCTTCGTGCTTTTACCCTCATTCTCATCAAAAGAAATCAAATAAATTGCACGGCATCACCATTTGTGCTTTCCCTCACATAACTCTCATATCATGGCACGGAATGACCCTTCGTGCAATTATGATCAAATTAGAGAACGGAATGTCCCTTCGTGCAAAAATAATCAAAACATGGCACGAAATGACCCTTTGTGCAAATATAATCAAAACATGGCACGGAATGACCCTTCGTGCAAATATAATCAAAACATGGCACGGAATGACCCTTCGTGCATTATCACTCTTCCTCACCCAAACAGCAATCACAACCAAATGGGGCGAGGGGATAAACAAATAATAGGAAATGTCCCGGCAAGGGAATTACACAATTAACAGCTAAATCCCGGCAAGGGAGAATAATCAATATACTCAAACCATCCCGGCAAGGGAGAATAATCATAATACTTTCTATTTCCTTCATTTCTTAACCAATAGTCTTTTTTTATTGTTCGAGCCAACGCTCCAAAGAGTTTACAACTCGCAATCAATCCTCATACTCTTCACATTTCATAGGATTCATCCATTAACATGGTAGAGTCTTAACAATATCGGAATAAGTACAAACAAGGGCCCACGGTCATGCTATACACCGGTGTATAGATACTTGTCACCATGCCTATACACCGTACTCAATATTTAGCAATTAGCAAACAACACCCTAAACCTATTCCCTCAAGCCAAAGTTAGATCAAACACTTACCTCAAATGCTCCAAACTCAACTCAAGCCTCTAGTATAGTTTTACCCTTTGAATTCATCACAAAGCCACCCGAATCTAGTCATAAATTACTTCAATGTATCACCAAATGCTAATTGAATCAATTTGAATGCATGAAAATGAAATTTCCAAAAATTCCTGCCCGAATCTAGTCACAACCCCAAAGGTTTGCTCAAAAATTCCCAAAACGCTCTCGGGCCCACGTGCTTAAAACCCAAGGTTCGAACCAAAACCCGGTTACTCATTCCCCCACGAGTTCATATCTATGATTTGTTTTGAAATTGGACCTAAAATTGAGGTCCAAATCCCCAATTTTAAGAAAACCTAGGTTCTACCCAAAATCCCCATTTTCACCCATGAAAAACCTTTTAAGATGAAAACATGATAAATGATGTTAAATATTGAAGAAATTAAGTGAAAATCAACTTACAATTGAATTGGAGAAGGAAAAGTCCTTGAAAAATCGCCAATGGGTGTTTGGGTTTTGAGAAATATGAAAAGTAAGGTCTAAAATCGTCTAAGTATGAAAAATGCAGGTTGCAGATGTGGGAAATGCAAACTGGGGTTCGCAATTGCGAACCCTGACCAAATATGGGAATTGCGAACATAGCTTCGTATTTACGAAGCCAGGCCATGAACAAGACCTTCGCATTTGCGAACATAGTCTTGCATTTGCGAGCCCCTCACTTCGCAATTGTGATGGTGAACTTCGCATTTGCGAAACTAGGCAGGCCTGGGGACTTTCGCATTTGCGAGTAATATCCTCGCATTTGCGACCTGTGCGAAATTTCCTCGACCTCGCAATTGCGACTCGAAGCTCGCATTTGCGAGCTCGCAATTGCGAGTCTCCCCTTCGCATTTGCGAAAACCACAGAAGCCAACATACCAGATTTTTTTCAAAAATGAGAAATTCAATCCGATGCCTATCTAAAACTTACCCGAGCCCTCGGGTGTCACGACCCAAAATCTAACCTTGGTCGTGATGGCGCCTATCGTGTTACAAGGCAAGCCTATTTCCAAAATATTACTACTAATTTGATTATAAAAATTTAATAAAATATTTCCAATAATTTAATTCCTGATTAAAAAAACCAACTCTAAATATAAATATAGTAAAATACGAAAACGAGTCCCAAACATCAGGGTGTCACTAAGTCACAAGCGTCTAAAACTATGAACTAAGATATATAAACAGTCTAACTGTCCAAAGATGAAATGATAAAAGGAGTAACAAGGTCCTGCGGATGCTGGCAGCTACCTTACAGTCTCCAATTAAAGCCGGCCTGAACTCAACGATCGCCGCGCTCTAACTCCCCTGGATCTGCACATAAAGTGCAGGGTGTAGTATGAGTACAACTACCTCAGTAGTAAAAGAAATAACTAAGGAACTAAGCAGTAGCGACGAGCTGAGCGAAATAGTCCAATTATTTATTTTTCACAATTTTAAAAATAACAGGAATAAACAGGTAAATTCCATAACTCAGTATATGCCACAAAGAAATTTAACAGATAAACGCAACAACAACAAAAGTAAATGCAACTTCACATCAATGTCACTCCATCACTCAGCACTCGCACTCAGCACTCCACACTCAACACTCAACACTCTGTGCTCACTGCGGGTGTGTACAGACTCCGGAGGGGCTCCCAAATCCCAAGCGCTAAGCACGGACAATTCACGTGCCATCATATCAATACCTGGATCCGCACGGTCAACTCACGTGCTACGTCGACAACTCACGCGTTATGGTATCAATACCTGGACACGCACGGTCAACTCACGTGCTACGCCGACAACTCACGCGCTATGATATTAATATCCTCACAACCAGGCCATCGGTCTTAATCAACCATATACCTCACTAGCCTCACTATCATCAACAAATAAGGGGACACAACCCACATCATGTATCACAACATATTAGTAAATAATAGAGACTGAGGTAAACATGTACAATAATTTCTATGACTGACTACAAATAATGTGAGCATGATCAAAGCCTAAGCATGATCCCTAACATGAAGGCACACAAGTTCAACAACAAGTAAATGCATAAACACAGATGATAGCCATTAGGCGTCACAACCTTACGGGACGGACAAGTCTCAATCCCTCGTGGTGCACACCCACACGCCTGTCACCTAGCGTGGGTATCACCACCAAGCAATCATATGATATCAATTTCTCCGGGTTTATACCCTCAAAGCCAGAGTTAAAACTGTTACTTACCTCAACATCGTAAAATCCTACTCCGGGATGTCCTCGTCCCTCGAATCGGTCTCCAAAATCTTCGAATTTAACCATAATCAGAATACTACTATCAAAATAGTCTAAAGAATCAAATTACACAATAAAAACTATATAAACATGCCAAAAATTCGAAATCGGCCAAAACTCGGCCCCCGGGCCCATGTCTCGAAATTAATCAAAAATAGAAAAATAATAATCCTCGTCCTCTCCCAAGTCTAACCATATAAAATTTGTCAAAATCAGACTCCGTTTGGTCCCTCAAATTCTCACTTAAAACTCTCCAAAACTCAAACCCTAACTCCCTCAATTTCACTTTAAAATCATCAATCAAATCCCAAAAATGAAGATGGATTCATAAATTATAATCAAAATCGAGTAGAGAACACTTACCCCAATCCATATGCTGAAAGTCGCCTCCAAAATCGCCCAAATCCGAGCTTCCCAACTCAAAATATGGCCGAATGAACAAACCCTAATTTTGTATATTTTCTACCAGCTATTCTGCCTCGTTTCTCGAGCCAAAAGATCCCGAAACTCGTATTTTATGCCTCCAATGAATTTCTTGTGAAATTTTAATCAAGTTAGGCTTTTTAATCACTCAATTTGACCTTATAACGAAGGAGATATGTCGGTTTTAATATTTGCAAATAGTGCAGATTTTTAAATACGCTGCTAGTGGCAATTTCGTAATTAAATTGAAAAATTTGGCAACCTAATTCTTAGTAAAATGACCATAAAATCCTCATACGATATCCAAATTCAATGATTCTTTTTGTTAAGGGTCCGTAATTACGATACGGATCTAATGCTTCAATAAAAAGTAAAATCGAAGCTCATTTGTTCAATATGATATACTCACACAAGCCCCACGGGACCTCAACTAAAAATTTCAACAAGTCATATATCACTACCCGAACTTAGTCGAACCTCCAGAACACCCAAAACAACACCAAAACACCAAATCAACCTCGAATTCAAGCCTAAAATTTTCTAAACTTCCAACTTTCGTCAATTCAAGCCTAATTCTACCACGGACCTCCAAATTATATTCCGGACATACTCCTAAGTCAACAATGACCAAACGAAGCTAGTCGAATCATAAAAATCCAAATCCGAATTCGTGTACTCATAATTCAACTTCCTATTGACTTTTCCTAACTAAGAGACTAAGTGTTCATTTCACTCCAAAACTACTCCAAACCCAAACCTACCAACTCGATACAACTCAACACAGCTGAACAACATATAAAGAAAATAAAAATCAGAGAAACGGGGCTACAACTCTTAGAATAACTAATCGGGTCGTTACATCGGGGCTCCAAACTAATTATGCACACAACCTCAAAAATATCCTACAGACTTGCTCATGCGATCAAATCGCCAAAATAACATCATATACATAGAATCAAGCCTCAAATCTCAAGATTTCTTCCAATTTTTCATCAAACACAAATTTTCCATTTTTAAGTCTGAAACAAGTCAAACGACGTCCGTTTTAAACCAAACTTTACAGATAGCGCTTAAACCATATATAAGACTTGTACCGGGCGTCAGAACCAAAATACGAGCCCGATACCATAGTCTTTTAGTCAATTTTCATTTCCAATTTCCTTAACAATTTCAGAAAAAAATTTCAAAGAAAAATTCTTTTCTCGGGCTCTAGACCTCGGATTTCGACTCCAGGCATATGCCCGAGTCCCACATTTTTCTACGGACCCTATGGGACCGTCAAATCATGGGTCTGGGTCCGTTTACCAAAAATATTGACCGGAGTTAACTTTAATCATTTTAAAGTCGCATTTTGGAATTTTTCACAGAATTTAACATATAATCTTTCCCGCTACGCGCCCGGACTGCACACATAAATCGAGGCAACTAAAGGTGAGATTTTTAAAGCCTCGAAAGTGCGAAAAAAGAGAGAAATCTGGTGATGACCCTTTGGGTCGTCACACAAAGCTACAAATATCAATGCAAATAATCCTCAAATCATCAATTTAATTAAATAACACCAAATAAAAAAGACCCGCTTTGTCTTCTTTAATACTTTTTAATGTCCAACAATGGAGTTCTAAAATTTACAGTAAATTACCAAAATTTGTGTTTGACTAAAAGTTAAGCACATATTATCAATATTCAAACGATTTTAACAATAATCGATTATTAACTTTTCTTTTTCACTACCAAACAAAAATTTTAAACTTTAAAAATTAAAGAACAATGGTCACACCTCATTTTTATACCCGAGGATTATATAGGGGAGTTTTTTCAATTTATGTGATATAAATAAAAATAGAATAATTTATTTATTTTAGAGACCCCACTTGAAATAGTTTATATGGTATCCCAAGTCACCGATTTATTTTAAATCCTAAATCGAGGAGAATTTTGACTTTATTTAAAAGATTGCAAAACCAGAAAAACTAGGTAAGGAATTCTGTTAACCCGGGAGAAGGTGTTAGGCATTCCCGGGTTCCATGGTTCTAGCACGATCGCTTAATTATTAATGTTGGCCTAATTATCTGATTAACTATAAGTTTTAAACCTATTGTGCATTTTTTACTTTATTACCGCTTTTAATTATTTTAACCCCTTTTTAGATATTATGGAATTACTTCTTGAACAAGTTAAGATTGTCGTACACGTTTTATTTTGGAATACACCGCAAACCACGCTACATGAAATGCGCTCGCGATTCGTGACATATTTATTTTATTAATATTTGAAGTTATTATGATCGGATCACATGAAATAAACACCCGAGTTTGGGATTATGTACGATGACTATGCCACGAGAACTGTACCCATAGTCATGATAGTTAATTAATCGCGCCTAAAGCATGCTACGAATATTCAGATTTTTCTAAACTAATCTTGCTCTTTGTAAGCATCTAAAGTGTTTAATGACAAAATTACCAATAATTTTAAGGAAAGGTATGGTTTTAATAGTTACAAGCCCACGATATAAGAGGAAACAGCTCGATTGGGCTAAATAGCGAAAATTGGCTCTTAAATGACTAGACCTATTACAAGTTGTGTTCACTATCAATAAAAAATTGCCTGAAACATACATTTGCCCAAAATTGGAATCTAAATCATTTCAATGTAAAAATCAGAATACAATTCAAGTTTTGAAATTAATTACACTACATATTATTTACAATACATAAAAGAAACGAATTTGTGTTATAGTACAAAAGGTTTTGTTTTGGGTCATTTTCCATGGGTGGGATCGAGCTGTTGGGATTAATGCCCATACCCAATGGACTAGGCGTAGATTCATTTTGGGTCATTTTCCAAACTAGGCGCAACTACAAGTTTGCCCCAAACTGAATCATAAGGGCAAGGTTTTGTTTTAATATTCAGCCCATGACCTTGACCACTTCAACATTATGTTGATATTGCAAAATACAATAATAAAAATGGTTACTAATACTTTCTGAACAGATTAATCACAATACACGAATTCAAACTTAATTAATTATAACAAATCAGGTAAAAGGCATTTAAGAATTAGAAAATTACATTGTAATCTTTAATACATAAACTACTACATTTATAGCTAATCTATTACACCGGAATTTAATAGAAAGATTATCAACTAATTCTATTACAATTTCTAGGAAATCAATAGTCTAGTGATGTCTTGCCCGTTTTGGATATAATTGATCCAACCAAAGCTCAATCCACCATATGGAACCATTAATTTCAGCACGATAACAATGGCAAAATTTCAGTTCTTAGCTTTAGAACTTGCTAATTTGGCCAACTAGGGGCTAGATCCACAAGTTATAACTCATGGTTAGCAAGAAAAACCCCAAATGACCTCAAGTAAATACCATGTTATTCATCACATACGCAGAAGAACAAAAGAAAACTACAACAACTATGTATGCAAAACCAGTTTTTGATACTGTGAAATTTTAGCTGAAAGGAACTCAAACAAGCCACTGAAATCAACGCTTCCCATTTTTAATAGAAAAAGCTACAAGTATTAATGTAGTAACCAAACTACTTGCACTAGATCATTTCAATCTTAAGCTCACATAACAAAAATTAATCAGATCCATAGCAATGTAATCAACAACTAGATGAAAAGATACTCATTTATCACATATAATTTCCAGCCTTTTGTATCATAACATTTTAAATAGGCGATTCATTAAGAAAGGTGAATCGGTACCTTAACAATAGTAAAAACCAGCAGAAAAACAAGTGAAATGTTGGCTGAAAACATAGAGATGGAGCAGCAACCAAAACCAAACAGTAACAGTAAAAACCAGTCCAGAAAACCAAGAACCAGCGCTCAAAATTCTCAAAAAAAATTAGAGTACCAGAAAAACTAGCCTAGAAATCTAACTAGAAAACTAAAGTTTTAGCCAGAAAAATTTCATGGATTTTTCCTTTGTATTCTGAAGTTTTTAGGTCAAGATATGCTCATCAATGTCTTCCAGAGTGACGGAGGAATTTTTCTTTTATAGGGTCAGATAGTACAACATATTTGGACAGCTGTCTATCCTTTTCAGCCTAATTCCAGTATTTTTCATGCTGAAAATGGGGAAAATTGTACAATACAACAATATTTTGATATTTTACTCATTTATCAATCCAATTTTACCCTTTCCAGTACTGATTATTTTAATATACCCTAACTTCTAATCTTTAACTGCCTATTAAACTCTTCTAGAACCTCCTAGAATCATCTAGGGAATTCTAGCATTGGAGTCCCTGATTTTGGTTTTCCAATTACCCTTTTAAGGATTTCAGAATTATCTTTTCCAACCCTTTTTTTCCTTTAATTCTAATTGGCATTCAAACTCAAATGATTATAGTTTAGATCAATCAGCTTGTCAATTATCACTTAATTAGACTTTGAATTTGACGAGAACTAATCTAAACAACCTGAGCTAATCACTGAACTAAAACAAACAATACGAAAAAGAAACAACCACAAAATGAAAAAATAGAATAATCATGCAACATAGTAAAAATCTAAAAACTAAACCTATCTAGCTTAAATTTTATGCAATTGAAATTAACCTTCAGCGTATTTCAATTAACATCAACAAATAAAATAAACAGGCAATACTAAATAAAAAGGAATACACTGTCATTACCTAAATCATGCAGGCTAAAAGAAAGAGAAAATGAACATGAAAGAAGATAGAAGATGGAATAAAAAGAAAACAAAAAATAAATTACCTAAGGCTCGCTTTGGAATGGACCCATTATGAACTTGACCAAATTTAATGGGGTAAAAGTAAACTTGTACGATCGTTAATCAACTATTCTTAACAAGAACAGTCGACCATTGGAAGTCTTGGGTTAAAATTGACCTAGAAACTAATGATAAATCAAAAGGGAAAAATTTTAGGGTTTTGTGGATCTTAGACCTAAGATTCGAGGGGTTCTAGACTTGTTTTAAAGGAGTTGTGGTGATAGATGGAAAGAGGAAGAGAAGGTGGTTACAGGGTGTTAATTTGGTAGGATTTGAAAGTGGTCCGCTGCTGTGAGGCAATTTTCGGTTGGCGGACTACGGCGGAGACGACGAGGTATATTGAGACGGATAGGGTTTTCGATTTAGAGAGAGTTGGGGAATGGGGAATGTTCTAAAGTGTTTGGGGGGGCTATTCAGATAGTTATAAGGGTTTAGGGTATTGAGTTTCGAGCCGATGGATCAAAATAATCCAACGGTTATGATCGAAGGATGGGAAAACAGCATCGTTTAGGCTAACTGGGTCTGGACCCGGTATATCACAATTGGGCTGGGGGTGTGTGTGTTTGTGTTTGGGCCATAAAAAGGTTTTGGGCCCAGAATTGGCCATAAATCAAATTCCTCTCTCATTTTTCTTATATTTTTTTAATTTTAAAAACCCTAAATAAATTAATTGAGTCCTAAATTAATCTAATCCATAAAACCAGACTAATTATATATTTATAATATTTATAAAATTAGTTAATCCTAAATTAATAAAGAGGAGATTACTAATCTAATACTTAAAGCTAAAATATAAAAACGAACAATATTTTTGTGATTTTTTTTTTAATAAAGCAATTAATTAACCAATTAATCCTAAAATATGAGCAAAAATATAACATGCAATACATGATATTTTAACATTTTTGGAGTATTTTTCATGATTTTAACAAAATTAAACATGCACAAAATGCAAACAATTAATAAAAATCATACAAAATCTTATAAAATTGAAAACAACTTAGAAAAATCTATTTTCTTTAATTTTGTAGGAGTATATTGAATAGGGCAAAAATCACATGCTCACAATTGCCCATCTTTGCTTGAAAATACGAAGAGTTTTTGGACAAAGATAAAATGAGTAATTATGTGCGATTTTTTCCCGCCTGGATACTCCTTGGGAAGCATTATTTGGGAAAAGTCTGACCGAGCCTTGCTTTGGAGGTTGCCTACATATCCTTGGCTATAAAGGAATCAGTTCATGTAGTTCTGGAAGTTTTGGTAGTTGGGACTATCGAATTGCTGTGATTTCACTGGTGTTGCTGTTGTTTCTGCTTGCTGAGCTCCTTATTACACCAAAGTCAAAATGAAAAACTAAACTAACTAAGCTTATTAGCTATGAGTGACAATATTCCTATCTATAAACCTTTTGGAGCTTGATCTTGAGTCTTGACTGGATCTGATACAAGCTGAATCTTGATGCTTGTTAGTTGCATGCGCTAGTTCATTCTTCTTAAGTTTTTGAAACAAAATGGGACTTGCAAGGCTTGGGACTTCAATCATGTCTTAAGCATTCTATATTTTCTACACTTTGGTTTACTTCTTTTCTTTTGATCGTTTTCTTTTCTTCTGGATCGAGACTTCTTCTTTTGGCCATCTCGAAACTCGTGCCTTGCGGTAAAACCTGCTCAGGCACCAAAACAAACAACAAACAAAATTTTCTTCCCCAGGAAAATTTCGTGAGTTATTGTACAAAAATCTAAACTACTTCTTTATTAAAAGCAATAAAAATCAGGATTGTGTGTCCTTGAGGAAAAGAGATTAGGGAGCGGAGACCCTATATCTAAAATGAAATTGACTAGGGATTGGAGGCACTAAATTGTAAAGATTATCGGTTTTTATGCTGGCAACAACTAAGGATTGGGACTTTATGTTGGAAAAGATTACCAAGTTATGTTGGCATCACCTAGGGAGTGGGACCCTATGTTAGAAAAGTCATTAGGTTATGCTAGAAAAGTCATCGGGTTATGCCAGAAAAGTCATTGGGTTATGCTGGGAAAAGTCATCAGGTTATGCCAGAAAAATCATCAGGTTATGCTGAAAAAGTCATCGAATTATGCCGGAAGAGTCATTAGGTTATGTCGGAAGAGTCATCGGGTTATGCCGGAAGATCCATCGGGTTGTGCCAGAAAAGTCATCAGGTTATGCCGGAAGAGTCATCAGGTTATGCCAGAAAAGTCATCAGGTTATGCCGGAAGAGCCATCGGGTTATGCAGGCATTAACTATGGAGTGGGACCCTATGTTGGAAAAGATTACCAGGTTATGCTGGCATCAACTAGGAAGTGAGACCCTATGTTGGAAAAGTTGGAGCTAAGGATTGGAGACCTTATACTACCATGATTTTGAATTTTTCTTTTTCTTTTTCTTTTTCTTTTCATTTCGTTTCAACATCATTTTTTTTTCAGAGAATGAGTAAATTCTGGAAAGAATTTTGGAGCAGACTCCCTTTTTGGGTTGTCGGTGCAAAGCTATTTCTAGCCCTTGCGCAGTTTCTTTTCGGTTGCACCTGCTTTTCGCAAGGTTGCTTTGGATTGCACCAATTTCCTGTTTTCAAACAAAGAACAATTTTATTAGTTTGGAATAGTGGTTGGTTTGTGGCCTTGAGCGTTTCAGTCACTTGATCTTGGTCCAGCTCTTTCAATAAAAATCTCCATTGCTTACTGCCTCTCTGGAAGTTGGTTTCATATTTAAACCCAGGGATCTTGAATTTTCCCAAATTCCACATAATGATTAACTCACGTGGGGCTTGGCCTTTTTCCATCTTGTTTTGCCTTTATAGGCACTTAACTTTGATTTTCTTTCTTTTCAAGAGTTTTTTACTCTGGAGCATCGGCCATCATGGCCAATCGAGGTCGACTTGATGCACCTGCCGAGGCTAGGTGCTTTCTTGAATTTTAGATTTTGTCAAACAAAACCCTGTAAAACCAATCTTGCCATGTTATCTTTGTATTAGTTTCGGAGAAGAATTAGACCGAAAGGGATTCAAAGAAAAGTAAACAACGGACAGGATAATAAATTTAAACTAGAAGTGTCCCTTTCAGGGAAAGGAAAGAAGGACTTATCTGGAGTGCATGCAAACTTCAATAGACATGATATGGTTCTTGGAATGGATACCCGATCTATGCAAACCGTCCAACTCTCACAAACCTATCATAACCCATACCTTAAAACCTAGAAACCTTGCTAGGACTCTGTCAGTACCGATGGTTGTAAGGGATCCCTTTTTTGATCAGTGGCACCCTTTACGGGTTTTCACCAACTGACCTCTCTCAATTCTCTTCTCACCATCGCCTTATAGTTCTCTTAACGAGTCACTAACAAGACTCTCTCATTTTTAATTTCTTTTCTTACCATCGCCCTATGGTGCCCGTGTGGGTTTTTACCTGTCACGACCCGGATTTCCCACCATCGGGATCGTGATGGCGCCTATTCCTGGTAGCTAGGCAAGACAACTTAATTACCATTTCCATTACTAAACAATTATTTTAACATTTCATAGCATCAATATACAACATGAAATGTAATAAGGACAATAGCGAAAGTCTGATTTATAACTACGAATCAAAATACGGAACAGTTAAATGTATCCTCTACCGTACCCAAGATTTGGTGTCACATTACTGACGAACTTCTAAGAATAAACTAAATACAAAGGTCTGAAAGAAATATAAGTTGTCTGTCTCAAAAACAATGAGGCAACAGTCAAATAAGAATAGCATAAAGAAGAGACGTCGGGCCTGCGGACGCCTGCAAGGCTACCTCAGTCTCGTGATAATGAAATCCTGCTCCCGCACTACTGCTGTTGCTGCTCCTCAAAACCTGGACATGTTCAAAAATGCACAGAAGTGTAGTATCAGCACAACCGACCCCATGTGCTGGTAAATGTCTAGCCTAACCCCGGCGAAGTAGTGACGAGGCTAGACTGGACACCACATAGACCTGTGCAGTTATAAATATACAACGGAACATCGAATACAAGGCAATTAACAACATGAGAGGGGAAACATGCTATGGGGAGATACAATACTAACAGTAATCCCAGGTAACAAAATTAAAGCAAATCAGATTCACAATGAACAAGGAATCAACACTCAATACAAACACATGGTATCGATAACTATTGCGGCGTGCAACACCCTCCACAAATATCATTGTTGCGGCGTGTAACCCGCTCCACGTATATCACTGTTGCGCCGTGCAACCCGCTCCACAAATATCATTGTTGCGGTGTGTAACCCGCTCGACAAATATCACTGTTGCGGCGTGCAACCCGACCCATACCATTTATCAGGTATCACTGTTGCGGCGCGCAACCCGACCCTCATATATCATTGTTGCGGCGTGCAACCCGATCCTCAATATTATTATTGCGGCGCGCAACCCTCTCCTCAATATTATTTAACAGTCTGGCTCCCCAAACAACAGTCACAATTAAGGGACATAACAATAAGCAAACATTTGACAAAAATCCCGGCAAGGGAAAAGAATCCAACAAATTCAACCAAACATCCCGTCAAGGGAATAATCAACATCGCTTTCTTACTCTTACTTTTCTTATCTTATAATTCACTCTACCATTTTGAGCCAACGCTCCAAAGAATCCAGTCATTTCATATACTTTCAATATTCTTATCACAATTCGAGCCAATTCTCCCAGGAATCAATTAATTATTTTACCGTTCACATGTTATTCACAACATATAGGATTTCGCCAATAAACACGGAGTTCACAACCAAGTCATGGTAAATCACATTATAAGGACTCACGGTCATGCTATACACCAATGTATAGATACTCATCACCATGCCTATACATCGTACCCGATCACATAGCAATTAGCAACAAGACTCAACTCCTATTCCCTCAAGCTAATGTTAAACCAAACACTTACCTCAAAGCCTTGAAATCCACTTAATCCTCAACTATTGCTTTACCTCGCGGGTCCACCTCCAATTCGCTCGAATCTGATCACAAATTGTTCAATTACTTTAATAAACACTATATAAATCAATTTGAATGCAAAATGATTTTCTCAAGTTTTTCCCAAAACCAAAAATGCCCCCGGTCCCACGTGGTCAAAACCAAGGTTCGAACCAAAACTAGGTTATCCATTCCCCCACGAACTCAAATATGTAATTTGTTTTGAAATCGGACCTCAAATCGAGGTCCAACTCCCCAATTTATAGAAAACCTAGGTTCTACCCAAAAATCCCAATTTCACCCATGAAAATCTTTGATTTCCAGTGGAAAACATGTTTAATGATGTTAAAGATTGAAAGAATCGAGTAAAAATTAACTTACAAGTGATTTGGGATGAAATTTGCTCTTGAAAAATCGCCTATAGGGTTTGGATTTTGAAAGAATGGTGAAAAGTAATGAAATTTCGACTAAGTATAAAAATTGCTGGGCTGCGGATATGGTAATTGCAAACCTAGGTTCGCATTTGCGAAAAATACATGTTTGGGAAATGCGACAATTTAGTTCGCATTTGCGAACTTGGTTATGGGGGGCAGGGTTCGCTTTTGCGAACTTTTGATCGCTTTTGCAAACGGGACAAATCTCGCATTTGCGATCAAGGGCGTTGCATTTGCGACCCCAGTCCATTTTCCCCCTCTTCGCATTTGCGAAGGAGTGATCGCATTTGCGATCCCGCCCAGGTTCCCCTTCTTCGCATTTGCGATAGTGCATTCGCATTTGCGAAGCTTGCATTTGCGAGAAAATCTTCACAAATGCGAAGATACCAAAACTGAAAAATACCAGGTTTTTAAAAATGAGAAAATGCAATCCGATGCCTATCCAAAACTCACCCGAGCCCATAGTTCTCCAAACCAAACTTGCACACAACCTCAAAAACACCATACGTACTTGCTCGCGTGATCAAATCACAAAAATAACATCATTTACATAGAATCAAGCCTCAAAACTCATGATTTTTCTTCTAAACTTTCAAACTTGGAACTTATAGCCCGAAACACGTCAAACGAAGTCCGATTTCGACCAAACTTCACAGAAAGTGCTTAAACAATATATAAGACTTATACCGGGCATCAGAACTAAAATACGAGCCCGATACCATAGTCTATTAATCAATTTTCATTTCCATTCTCCTTAACAATTTCAGAAAAACAATTTCACGGAAAAATTCATATCTCGGGCTCTAGACCTCCGAATTCGACTCCGGGCACATGCCCGAGTCCAATATTTTTCTACGGACCTTTCGGGACCGTCCAATCTCAGGTACGGGTCCATTTACCAAAATGTTAACCAAAGTCAACTATAATCATATTAATATCAAAATTCTTCAAATTTTTCACAGAATTCACATATTTCAACATAAAAGCTTTCCGGCTACGCGCCCGAACTGCGCATGCAAATCGAGGCAAGTAAAAATGAGGTTTTTAAGGCCTCGGAAGCACGGAACGAGTGAGGAAACAGGTGATGACCCTTTGGGTCATCACATTACCAATAAGACTCTCTTATTTTATTTCTCTCATTTGATTGTATCAGATCCAAGTAACCATATTCTCCAATTTTGAACATCTTCACCGATTAATCAGAAGGACCTGAATAGGACTTGGGGTGAAAAGAATTTGGATTGAATTACAACTTTGGAACCTTTTAGGAAAAAACTATTGCCGAACCAATTTGACTTTTGCCCTAGTTTAAATTTGGGGGAATATGGATTTTTGTTTTGGTGTGACTGAACCCCAGAGAGAGGCTGCCTATGTATCCTTTCGAAATCAAGTCGAACGTAGTTCAGGCAACTTTGTTTTTTATTTTCTTTTTTTTTGTTTTTGTTGTTTTGTTTTCTCTTTTTCTTTTTCTTTTTCTTTTTCTTTTTCTTTTTCTTTTTTCTTTTTTCTTTTTTTTACAACAGTAAGGCTCCAAAGACGGGAAATAAAAAAAAAGGTAACAGGCTCAAAGGGTTTGCTAAAGTTTTTTTTTATAGTGTTTGGGTAGCGAGAATGAAAGCCTTTGTTATCCCAATTGGAGAATATTAGCACTGCAAAAGGGTTAAATGAAATACCTTTTGACCGCATCCACATTGACAGAAGTTTTGGGGTCATTTCCTTCAACGTCTCCCAAGTACAATACCCATTTTGGCAAAAAAAATTTTATAATGTATGGACCCTTCTAGTTTGGAGCGAGCTTTTCTTTTGCTTCCTTATAATGCGGGAGAATACGTATAAAAATAAGTTGCCCCACTTCGAAGTTCCTAGGCTGCACTATCTTGTTGTAGGCACGGGTCATTCTTTGTTGATACAACTTTTTGTGGCAAACTGCGGCCATCCGCTTTTCGTCAATCATGGTTAATAGTTCTAGACAGGTCTTGACCCATTCATTGTCCACAATCTTAGCTTCAATGATGATTTGAAGAGATGGAATTTCAACTTCTACGGGTATTACGACTTCAGTGCCATAGACCAATAGATAGGGTATTTCCCCAACTAATGTGCTCACGGTTGTGTGATATCCCAACAATGCAAAAGGCAACTTTTCATGCCATTTTCTAGAACTTTGTATCATTTTCCTGAGGATCTTCTTGATATTTTTATTCGCTGCTTCAACAACACCATTATCTTTGGGCCGATATAGGGTAGAATTCCGATGCATGATCTTAAATTGTTTGCATACCTCCCTCATCAAATGACTGTTCAAATTTGCAGCATTGTCCATAATGATAGTTTTAGGAATACCAAAACAATAGATAATGTTGGAATGCACGAAGTCCACCACTGCTTTCTTGGTGACGGCTTTGAGAGCGACTATTTCAACCCACTTTGTGAAATAGTCAATGGCAACTAAGATGAATTTGTGCCCATTTGAAGCTTTTGGCTCGATTGGCCCAATGATATCCATACCCCAAGCAACGATCGGCCACGGTACCAACATAGAATGCAATTCTAAAGGCGATGCATGAATCAGGTCAGCATGTACCTGACACTGATGACATTTTCGGACAAAACTGAAGCAATCCTTTTCCATGGTCATCCAGTAATAACCCGCTCAAAGAATTTTCTTTGTAAGGACGTATCTGTTCATATGGGGTCCACAAACTCCCGCATGCACTTCATTCATGATTTTTCTAGCCTCTTGAGCATCCACACATCTTAGAAGATTCAAATCTGGAGTTATTTTGTACAAGAATTCTCCACTCAAGAAGAAACTAATGGCGAGCCTTCTAATAGTTCTCTTCTGGTCTCCACTAGCTTGTTCGAGATATTCCTTTGCTTTAAAGAATCTTTTTATATCATGATACCATGGACGAACATCTGGTTTCATCTCCATTGTATTGCAATAACCATGTCTTTATTGAATTTGGGTTTCTAGTAGGTCAATGTGGACATTGCCTATATACGGCAACATCGAGGCCAAAGTAGCTAGTGTATCGGCTAACTCATTGTGAAATCGAGGAATGTACCTGAACTCAATGGATTTGAACCGCTTGCTAAGATCTTCCACACGTTTCCCGTATAGGATAAACTTGATATCTCGAGTTCCCATTCACCTTGAGCTTGTTGGATAATCAAGTCAGGATCTCCCATGATTAACAATTCTTCCACATCCTGATCGACCGCCATGTTCATGCACATACTGCAGGCTTCATACTCGGCAGTATTGTTCGTATAGAAAAATTGGAGCCGGGTTGTGGCCAAATAGTGCTGACCAGTGGGCAAAATCAAAATTTCCCTAATCCCGACTCATTTTGCATTCACAACTCCGTTGAAGAACATTTTCCAAGCATTGGTGTTTTCTAGAATCACCTCAGCTGAATTTACTTCCTCATCGGGAAACATAAGTACTCAAAGGCTAATATTCATCATCAACTGGATTCTCAGCTAGGTGATCCGCCTACGCTTGAGCTTTCACCGTCGTGCAGGTGACATAGACAATGTCAAATTCAGTTAGCAGGATTTTCCATTTTGCTAACCTCCTGGTGGACATCGGCTTTTGGAATATGTATTTCAAAGGATCCAGCCTGGTTATGAGATAGGTGGCATAAGCCAACAAGTAATGCATGAGCTTCTGAGGGACCCAAGTTAGGGCGCAACAAGTTCATTCCAACAAAGTTTGTTTGGCTTCATAACTAGTGAACTTCTTGCTCAAATAGTATATGGCTTGTTCTTTCTTCCCCGACACATCATGTTGCCCGAGAACACATCCAAAAGAATTCTCCAACACTGTTAAGTACAAGAACAAAGGCCTTCCAAGTTCGAGTGGGACCAACACTGACAGATTTGATATATATTCTTTGATTTTGTCGAAAGCTTCTTAACACTCATCTGTCCATCTAATCACCGTATCTTTCTTTAATAGCTTAAATATAGGCTCACATGTGGAAGTCAACTGAGTAATAAATTTGCTAATGTAATTCAACCTTCCCAGCAGACTCATAACTTCTTTCTTGGTTATTGGGAGGGGGGGGATCCCGAATAGACTTTATCTTTTTTGGATCTAGCTCGATGCCCCTCCGACTGACTATAAACCCCAAAAGTTTCCCGGATGGAACTCCGAATGCACATTTAGCTGGATTTAACTTCAAGTCATACTTACGCAGACCCTCAAAGAACTTTCTCAGATCCCGCACATGGTCTTCCTACATTCTAGATTTAATTATCACATCATCCACATACTCTTCAATTTTTTGGTGCACCATGTCGTGAAAGATGACAGTCATAGCTCTTATGTAAGTTGCCCCGGCATTCTTCAAACTAAATGGCATGACCCTGTAACAGTAAGTACGCTAAGAAATGGTAAAATTCATCTTTTCTGCATCTTCTTCATCCATCAGAACCTAATGATACCCAGCATAACAATCCATGAAAGACTGTATCTCATGTTTCGCACAGTTGTCAACAAGGATGTGGATGTTTGATAATGGAAATTTGTCATTGGGGCTTTCTTTGTTCAAATACCGATAATCAATGAACACTCGGGTTTTCCCATCTTTCTTTGGTGCTGGGACCATATTAGCCAACCATATGGTGTATCAGACCACTCGGATCACACTCACTTTGAACTTTTTTGTGACTTCCTCTTTGATCTTGTCACTGATGTCTGTTTTAAAATTTCTCTGTTTTGTTGAACAAGGGGATAACCAAGGTAAGTTGGCAATTTGTGCACCACTAAATCAACACTCAGTCCCAGAATATCATCATAGGACCAGGCAAACACATCTTTGAATTCGATCAAAAGTTGGATCAATGCATCCCTAGTTTTTTCATCAGCGTGAATGCTTATAATGGTTTCCTGGAGCTCTTCCGAACTATCCAAACTAATTGGTTTGGTTTCATTTAAGTTTGTCTTAGTCTTATTATCAAACTGTTCTAATTATCAATTTATTTCCTTAAAAGTCTCATCTTTATCGTATTTCGATTCTTGGTTTATTATTCACAATTAGACAGCGTATTAAGATCTGGGCATGAAGTCCGCAAGCATGTTATGTTATTTAAGTCTGCATTATTAGAATTGAAAAGAGAGATAAGAATACCAAAAATCAGAAATAATAAAGAAATAGATCCATAGATGATGAAATATTGATTTCATTTCATTGAATTTGAAGATAAAAGGGTTTACATTGAAATTTTAAAAGATAATAAACTAAGAACATCCGAGTTACACCCTGAAATAACTCGAAATGCAGAAAAGATGGCAAGACTGAACTACCGAATTCCAGCCTGACTAGGAATGAAGTAGCCTTCAAATTTTGCAGTTTGGCATTTGGCCCCATATATTGCACATCGGAAGTGCTTGAGCCTTCACCCGGCTGGACCATATGAGCCTCATATAACATTTGCCTCATCACTCCACAAATGTCCTCAATTTCTTCGACCGTTGAAGACTGTCGATGCCCCCTTTTTTTTCCCTAAAGTGGAATCGGGTTCACGACATTCGGGAATACAACTCTTTTCCCACTTTGGGAATTGGGTTTTTTGAGAGTTTGGAGAGTCACCACCTAATGATTATAGTGCATTAGGACACTTTTAGAAGAATTAGAGATGCAGACTAGAGCTTTGGGTAAGGGCTTGAAATTATCTCGAGGGGAAGGTGTTAGGCACCCCTCAAGATCCACTAGTGTGGTTCCCAACCATGCTACAATTGTGACTTTAGATGTAAATGTAAATAAAAAAGTACAAGAAGCACAAAAGGCTAAAAGAAGTGTTGAATTTTAAAGGAGCAATTTTTTGTAAAATAAAAACGTGCATGTAGAGGAAAAGGTCAAGTACTTAGTGCAAATAATCCGAAAGATCATGCGAGAAGCAAAAATTGAAATTGCAATAGCTTTAAAGATTCAAAAAAGTTTGTTAAACTAATAAAGAAGGAGAAATGGGTCCTAGGTTTATACATTACATGGATCATTCGCACAACACTGGTACTCAGTTGTACGCGGAGTGTTATCGTGTAATCATCATCTCCATGTCTACCCTTCCCACTCCGTTAAGGTATTAAAGCACGGAACGGTATCATTTACATATCGCATGCTACTACCCGTCCCAATCCTATTAGTCTCGGGGTATTAGGACTTCTAATCCTAAATGGGAAGAAAGGGATGGGGGCCTTTGTGGAGTTTAAAGGGTAAAATTCTAGCTCGACATTCAAAACAAGTATCAAGTAAAAGGGGAGAACAAACAAGCATACAAGGCTCAAATTAACCCCAGAAGTCAAATAATCATTTAGTTTAGCATGCCTTGACAAATACTGATTTGGTCTTAGATTTAAATTAAGCAGCGAGCGGACTGGTTCAACACATGTATTTAAACAGAAAATCTGCATTAGGCAACTCGAATACAGTTGTCAGATACTGACCCAATTCATTAATTAGCCAACCTTTTGTTTATGAGTAGAAATAAAAAAAACCTAGGTGTAGGATCTCTTAATTTCAGAAAAAAGATGCAAAGAGCTACCAGTTGTTTTAGAAAAGATGCAAGTTGATTTTAGAAAAAGAGTTATCAGTTTAAACAAAGAGAAAAGATGCAAACCGATTTTAGAAAAGAGTTACCAGTTGTTTCAGAAAAAATGTAGACTAATTAAAAGGTTTACGAGTCTCGGGGGAGTAAAAATTGGTAATAGGAAAAGGTTTACCAATTTTAGCGGGTTTCAGAAGTAGAAAATTACCAGTTTTAGTAAAGACACGAGTTCCAGCAATCGATACTGCTTAAGAACTAATGATGCTATTAAAGACGAGGTTTCCTATGTGCATGCATTCTATACGTTTACTAATTTTAACACCCTTTCATGACATTAATAGAAGTTTTATACGCATGATGTCTATATGCAACTTTGTTATTAAGCCTATAAACGGTTTGCCTAATGACATTTGTATATGCAGAACTGCAAGAGCCTATAAACATGATCTCTATAAATGTCATTACAGAACATGAATGTTAAATCTTATAGACATGCTTTCTAGGTGATTTTGCGATAAAGTTAAGCGTTAAATCCTATAGGCATGGTCTCTATGTGATTGAATCAGTATTAAAGACCCTATAGGCAGGATTTCTAGTTTGATAAAAAAAAATAAAAATCCTAACTCATGATTTCTACCCCCTGGATGCAAGAAAAGTAAAGCCCCTCCCACACCCTTTTACTATACTCCCAGAGTTTCATACAAAATTATTACAACCCAATGAATCAAACTGGACATTAACAAATACACCAAAAGCTAACAGCTAGATCCGAGTAGCCTAATTCAACCTTAATGTCTAATAACATTCGATTGAGCCACTACCGAGATCCAGATTTCTGAAGCCTTCTCTTTATCGAAGGTGTTTCAAAGTTACAAGGAATCTCAGGGATTCCAGGCATTGCTTACACCCAGGATACTATCAGAATTAGAATAGTTCAATGTGGAAGAGCCAACTCTCATGCATCCAAGTTCAGAGGGAACTCAGGGGTCCCAAAGCATGGCTTGCAAGAGAGGGGCAAAACTTATAGCTAAGAGTAAGTGCAAAGTGAAAGGGGAATTGGGGAGCCATGGCAGGTGGTGGTCATACCTAGCCACAAAGTAGGCTGGCACACCCTTGACCACTTGTTTGGTTGAACAAGTAAGGAGCAGACCTTTTGAAGGTCAGACCAAAGTCTAGATAGTGATTAGGACACTATCAGACCCCAGTCCAGGGCTCAGACACATAAAAGGGGAAAAGGTAATGGGCATTGATTGAGTTTGGGATTCAAAGAATCCAGTTCAGGATCATAAACATCAAATTGGAGTGCTATTATGCCTTGAACCATAACTCACATACAAAGGGTAAAGGGTAAGGTGATTCATAAAGTATCAAATTCATGACAAACAACTGATTGCATACATAATTGTAAATACTGAACTATAAAGGAAAGGGGAAACATGCGACAACATGCTTGAAGCAAATGGGCAGAATTAAACACATTGTTGTTGAGGCATGTAAACTAATTGAGAAATATCAGTAGAGAAGCAAAAGAGTGCAGAACAAAGTAAACAAAGTCCACAGCAGTGCAAGTATCAGAAAGAGAGAGTTTAAGTAAGAGTGAATTGTGAGCTCAGATTGTCTCTGTGTCCTTTTCTTTGTATTTATAGCTTTGAAAACGTGTAGAGAAATAAGGTAACAAGTACAAGTCTAACACAACTATGGCATGGATACAAATCAGAATCAAATTAGTATAAGATTCCCCTTCAATCAGGGGATTTTTATTCAAACGGATGCTAACAGGTTTTAAATAAGGAAAGGGAGAATGAACCTTGTAAAATAGAATGGCTATTGCCATAAAAGAAGCAGTAAGGTAATATAATGGGAAATTAAGTCTAAGTACAGGGTGTGAAATTATTTTTTGGAAAGATTCAGGGAGGCCAATCAAAGGAAAAGAATCAATTACCCTTTAACGGGCGAGTAAAATCAGAATTTTACTAAGAAAAAGTTGTTTTTTTTAAAATTAGTCACAAGTTACAGAAAGAAATCAATATATATATATATATATATATATATATATATATATATATATATATATATATATATATATATATATATATAT